>JAPQWV010001259.1:0-102000 GCA_027422505.1 Craterostigma plantagineum
ATTGAATTTAGATTAAATGTTTAGGACAAGGTCGTTTGATTGCATATTGTTAATGTTCTGATGGTTTACCCTCCCACACCCTTTTTAACCTTTTTCTCCTAAAAGCATTACATCCCACACCAAACTATCACAGTCACTTATCGAAACTTGCGTCCTTCCTGCATTAATTGTCTCAAGTTGATTTGCCACAGAAATCAGATGATGACAGATGGGCAAGATGATGTTATGGATAAAAGCCTCGCTGAAACTCTAGATACTTTCGATGTTCTGTTTTGTCGCCGTTGTCTGGTACATTTCCATAAGTTGGTGAACTCTTTTTTCTTTTTATTTGAACGAAATAAAATTATTCATGTTCAAATCTGTTCTGTGTAAAGCTTGAACGGCATATAGATTTTAACTGGCATGTTAGGCTCATTGCCTTTTCTCTGTGGTTAATATTATTCATTTCAATGAATAGATATTCGACTGTCGCCGACATGGTTGTTCTCAAAATGTGATTTACCCGGTAAGCAAACAGGTTCTAAAATTCCTTGGCAAAAGGTTTATCTATGCATCAATCTGAATACATCTGTTTGCAGAGGGAAAAACGATTATTCCACCTGAATAGAGACCCTGAACCATGTGGTGCTCACTGCTATCTTAAGGTATGGTTTTATCAAGACCTTAACGAGTTGCACTTGCATTCAGTTATAGTGTCAACGCAATGTGCTATTTTTCTTTAATGTTTTCATCCTTTGAAAATTTTTCGTGTCGAAGGATGTGTTATTTTGCTTTGATTTGATAGGTGATGGACTTAGAAATGAGTTCAGCTGATGGAGAGCTGTCGGTCGTCGTTCTCTCAGGAAGATTGTGAATGGAAAAGACCAACTTCACAAGAATTTTACTCCTTGTGGGTGTCAGGACTTGTGTGGAAGGGACTGTTCTTGTCGAATAAATGGAACTTCCTGTGAAAAATCATGCGGGTACTTCGTAATCTTCATTTAGCTGTCTTCACACCCAATAGTTTTGTTTAGCAAGACCTGGTGCCGTCATGTTTACCCTAGCACCATAAGCTCTATGTTAAGTCTCCATTTTTGCTGTTTGGCGTATGTGATTGATATACACATCGGTTTGTCCTTTCCTCACAAGATAAGGATTATAGCAGCGCCTAGTGATCAGACTTTGCTTGAACTTCAAACTTGGGAATATATCAAATTTGATATTGGAAAACACGGACCGTGTTATATTGATCTATCTTGTCTTTTCTATAATGGCAATAAAGCAAATACCAGTAATGTTGTTGCACCTTTGCGGGTGCTCAAAGTCATGCAAAAATCGGTTCAAGGGGTGCTTATGTGCTAAAAGTCAGTGCAGAAGTAAACGATGCCCATGCGTTTTGGCTAACCGTGAATGTGACCCAGATGTTTGCAAGAATTGTTGGATAAGGTATTGTACGTATGTCCATGTACAGATTAAGCACTTGTATTATTAGTTACTTCATCTACAAACTTTGGGGGTATGTACACTTGCATATAGAAAGCTTTGACATGTTGAGTATTATGCAGTTTCCCAAATTTTGCAGAATTGAGAGTGGTATTTATACTATTTTTAGTGACCCTTACTTTTAGTCAAGGAAACCTTGTATTCTTGAAATCTAATGTTTGCAACTGTGAGGAATTTATTCGTTTAAGCCTTTGGATTGACGATACTCTATCTCAGCCATCTGGTTTTTTTCAAAGATTTCACTTTCGTCTGTGTGATCTCTACGCATGCTAGTGCAAATGAGAATCATTCTTTTGTATCTGCTGTTAATATTCCGAGATTCTTTCTGATATAAACAACCTTACAAAAGCTCAGCATAAGCCATTGAATCCAATGACAAATAATATAATGCTTTTTCTTGCAGTTGTGGTGATGGTACATTAGGTGCGCCATCAAGCGGCCATTCTGGTCAGTGTACCAACTTGAACATCCTTCTAGGGACACACCAAAGGGTATTTTTTGGTTACTCCTAAATTATTCATCGCTCAGATACCTTTCAACCCTTACTTTAATAATCAGACTACAATTTCGACAAACTCTTACGACAGATCCTCATAGCACCATCTGATGTCAATGGTTGGGGAGCTTTTCTCCAGGTAAGGTTCGTTGCTTCTATGTCCGAGTTTTTCGATATTTTTAGTCATGATACATTTTTATGCGCTGGGTTAGCTTTATCTTCAGAACTCTGCTAGTAAGAATGATTACCTTGGGGAATACACTGGCGAATTGATCACACACGAGGAAGCAGATAGGCGTGGAAAGCCTACGATCTTGCGAATAAATCCTATCTCTTTAATCTCAACGAAGATGCATGTATTATCTATATTTTTCTTATCAAGAAGTATTCTCATTCCATTTCACCATCAATATTTTCTTTTGTTTCTCAGCATGTCATTGATGCTTGCCGCATGGGGAACAAGTTTCGATTTGTGAACCACTCTTCAGAACCAGGGGCGGAGCTAGCAGATAATCTGAGGGTAGGCCAAATATTTAAAAAATATAAAACGAAATGATAATATAGTATGTAATAAAAAACTTACCTGGCAAATATAATTGCTTTTTTTTTTTACAAGTCTCCATAGAAATCTGATAAATGACAAATAATTATATATATATATATATATATATATTAGATGAAAAATGCGGAAATGTTGGATAAAACAACCATATAATAATAATGGGATTATTTTTTCAGGACCTATACTATTTTTTATGTCTAATGATGATGGATTCTATGTCTTGAAATCATCCGTCAGGAAAGATAACCCATTACTTCCATAAAGAGACTTTAATATAATTTATATAATAAAAGGATCGATTCAGATGTGTTATATTAAGAGGGAAATTACTATCTTATCATAACTAATATTATATACTATATAGATTAATTAATCAATTAGATTATGTGGCCGGTGGGGCCTTCACTGACATTGTGTATATGTAACTGTAAATGACTAGATATATATATATATATATATATATATATATATATATATATATATAGATAGATAGATAGATAGATGCAAGAAGCAACGTACAAGAAGCAACGTATAAGATAATAATACACACCAGATGATTATTAATTACTCCATAGTTCAAAATCTTTGGGGAAGTCAAAATAAGGACCAAAAGTACGATGATACATGCACAAGTCTAACACCTGACTCACTAATGCGGCAATAAATGAATAAATGTTATTATACTTGATGAATGACCTCGCAAGTCGCAACTACTCCACCTTACACAATTAAATACTATTCTCATCCGATAATAGATATGCATATATAGGTAAAAAAATAAAAATTTCAGGGTAGGCAAGTGCCTACCCTAGGCAAGAGGTGGCTCCGCCCCTGTTCAGAACCAAACTGCTATGCCAAGGTTGACTGATAAGCATTACAACATCACAAAAAAGCCATCTCTCTTCATATTTTAACCCTCCATTTTACTGATGATTTATTGATTTATTGATAAGCAGGTGATAATAGTCTGCGGAGATCATCACATAGGCTTATATGCAAAATGCAGAATCGAGTCTGGCGAAGAACTGTTTTACGATTATGCATATGATTCCAACCAAGCAGAATGGTTGCAGAAGAAGAAAACGCCAGTCGAGTCTGCTGCATGAACACAGGCAACTTTTGTCTTATTTCTTAGTCTATGATAATAAATGAAGCGAACTATTACTGGCTTCGATTGAGTGCAACGAAACATCATCGTCGTCATCATCATCCCTTCGCTTTGTCTTTTGTGAACTGGTTATCAACTTTGGAGATCTTTGTTGTGTTTGCATTTTTTGACTCACTATTTTTGATTGTTTATGCTTTCTTAAAACTATTGCATTGCTCTGCCACGATGGGCTTTTCGTAGTTGGAGGTACGGTAAACACGGCCATTATGATACCCGACGGGCACAATCTTATCGAAGCCCGAGTTTACCCCTCGCACTCTTGGTTTATAAGCAAATCTAAATTTTTTTAGAAACTGGAAAAAAAAAAAAAAAAAAAAATTGCATACATCCTTAATTTCAGTATTTTAAATTCCGAGTTGTGCGTAGGAATTGCGGCCCCATGGAAAAGTTGATTGCAGGAATCATTTCCAGATATACGAAAAAGAAAATGTTCGAGAAAAATACAAATTGATCGTTAGTGTTTCAGTTTCTAGAGGGCTGGAGGTAAAGGTTATGATCTATCCCACAAAAATATGTAAAATAATAATTATAAATTATTTAGGGGGTGTTTGTTTTATGATGATTATCCAAAACATCACCGTTATCCTTTCCTATATATCTTATAAATCACCGTTACCCTCTCCTCTATATCTTATAAATGTGTTTTTTTAGTTTAGTAATGAGTTAATGACAGACACCTCAAACAGAACCCCATATCTATTGATTTATGGTCAGTGTTTATGCTTGACGATTGCAAGAATCGACCACCAAAAATTTGAAAACGGTCTTTAATATTCTAAGCATGTCATGAAAATTATTTAAAACTGTGTTGTAATGTTAAAGAAGCTTATTAGTAAAATTGGCAAGAAGATTCTATCTTGAAGAAGAAACGAGGCTATACATTTTGGGTAATTTTCAACACTCATTAACTAACATCTTTCTTGATTTTGTCAATTGCTATGAATATGGAAATAGAGAAGTTCATTCCAAGTATCAGGAACACCAGGAAGGCACCAATGGCTGCAATCTTGAGCGCCCGAAGCTCCTCTCCTACCGTAGATCGACGGGTGAGCGTCGACTCTGTAAGAAGACAAATCCGTTACGTCCAAAAGGGTCACTCGATTCTTCATACTGCTTAAAACCTCCTCTACGATCACATTCTTCTCAAGATACTCCGATGAAAAAGAAGCCTCGTTAGTGGGCTCGATAGCCTCTCCACAGTGACCGCCATTGTTCCACTGACCTCCACTACTCAAAACACCGTTATGTGACTACTAAGTCAGTAACTGCTTTGCTTTGATTTCGTCGAGTTGGTTTTGCAATAATGTGTATGCAAAGATGACAATCGGACCCATTAGATATTTAGATGTGTCTGAGTCTAGGTTCAGAACCGTTTGAAGATCCAATGGGTCTTTAATGGGTCCAGTTGCTAATCTATAGGTATATGTATATTCGAGGGCAAACCTGAAATGGGAAGGCGAGGAGCTCCTGAAGAACACACGAGTTTTACGAGGATTGATGTTCTTATCGATCCACGAAGCCCACGTGGATAAGGATCTTCGGTAGGCCGTTCTGACATCGAGCTGGGGATGAACTGTGTCTCCTTCCTGGTAATAGTTGATCCTAAGAAAAGGTAAGATAAACCTTTAGTAGTGTTTTTAGTTCGGAGTGGCGATTTAAGGACATCTAACTTATGAGGTGGTAGTTTTAGTACGATAAGTTTCGAAAATTGAAGCAATTTGAAGACGCTTAGATTGATGTTGCACTTTTAGGAGTTTTAAAATTTAAGCAATTCAAGGATATCAAGTTTCAAATTGAATCAAGTTGAGGACTGAAAGGTTCAAAACTTAATCTCAATTGCCCTAAAATTACTTTATTTTTAAAATTTAATGTCCTAAAATTACATTCGAAATTGAAGAGAACACTTAAAGTAAAGGTGATAATTAAAACATTAAGTTTCGATATGAAGCAATTTGGGGACACTTAGATATACTATTACAATAACAGGATAATAAGTTTCTAAATTGAAGCAATTTGAGGACACTTAAATTAAATATTATAATTTGAGGATAATAGGTTTCAAAACTGGAGCAATTTGAGGATAGGGAGTTTCAGAATTCTGGCATTAATTATCCTCAAAATGATTCATTTATTAAACTTGTTGTGCTAAAATTGCAACATTTATTTCAGATACCGTCAATTTGCTTCAATTTCAAATTTATTATCCTAAACTTTCAACCCTTTAATTTAGGGCACCACTCCTAATATACAAGATCAAAAAGAACTAAAATTTTCTAACCAAAGCAACACATTAGGTTAGGAGCAGTCGATTGATTCGAAGTTTTCACCTTGTCTCGAGCTATATATACCAAGAAAAAAGAAATCTTACCCAGCCTTTGTCTTAGAATGGCTCCACCAATGTGCAGTGTTGAAGACTATAATATCAGCCCCTCTCCACCTCGACGAGCTTTTATCGATGGCATCGATGTGCAGCGTCTGAACCCTCTTCTTCCCTACCCTAGCTTTGCTCTCCCTCGTAAGAAAATGGGAAACATAGTACTCCACCGTACACTTGAAATCCTGCATTGTATTAAAACGAAAAAGTCGAATTAGAAATCATGATGATGATGATGATGATGATGATGATGATGATGATGATGATGATGATGATGATGAGCACAAAGGACTTTGAATTTGAAGCAGTAGTTTCCCCTCTCTTTAGTGATGGCCCTTCCCCGAGCCTCGTACACTTTCTTAGGATCTTTGACAGCACTTATCAAAAGGCAAAGCATTGATTCCCATTGGTTTCTATTCATCGAATCCCCTATGAAAACCATCCTCTTCCCCCTTATAAGTTCCAGCATATTAGTCCCATTAAACCTTCAACAAAGAAGAAGAAGAACATTGATGTATCCCGCCATCATCAATCCATATTCTTCAGAAAAGAAGAATCAAGAAATCAAGCAAATTATTTGTTACTACCTTGGAATGTCACAGCTCTTAGGCTGCCACCGCCATTTCATGTACCCTTTGTCTGGCCGACCATTGCCCTCGCAATTGAAACCTTCGTCTATGAAGGGACAATTTCTGGTATTGTATAAAGGGTGGGTTTCATCAAGAACCCATTTCCCTTTGGTAATATCGCAGGCTATTTTTCTTCTCTCCATCTTGCTTGGATTTCGCTTACTACTGCTGCTATTCGAAGGAACCACTTTGGAACTATTACTGTTTTTTGCACTGTCTACGACTAGAGCCTCGATTAAAGGCCTGAAACTAGAATTAGCAGTGGGAAAATGGGCAACCTGCGAGTAAAAGTCTTCTTTTCTAGGATGGGTTTTCTCCAAGACTGAACCTTTAGGCACATACTCTGACGAACTGTTACTAAATTGTCCCAAACTCTGCGCAGTAAGAGAATCAAGACTGCGCTGTCCTAGGAGAGAAGAAGATGAAGGTGGGCTCGATTTGAAAACCATGAGCACAAAGAAATAAGGAAGACGAGGGAAAACAGTGTAGTGGATGAAAAAACAAGGAATCTAACGGTATTGATTGAGGGATTCATCTGTTTCTCCATTGTTCCTTAGTAGTGAGCTCCTCTTCTCCAAACACAAACTCTTGGGATTTTCCGGATGAAGTCAACGAGAAGGAGCACTTGCTAAAGATCGGATTTTTTTAAGTAAATAGCCGGTTATCTTTTAAAAAATAGCACCCAAAATCGGATTTTACCTTTGTACCCTTACTAACTCTGCGCTAAAGACTATTTTACCCTTATTTAATGTCAATCAACAACCTCAACAACACTTAACGAAAAAATTAATTAAAGGGTTTACATGTTACACTGTAGCGAATATGAAACATCAGACCCATTATAGAAGAGTGGGGTAAAAGTAAAAAAAGCAACCACTTTCACTTCCAGTAAAAAAAAAGCAAGCGTGTGCTCTCCCGCCCCTGCACTGCAAATCGTCTCCACTTTCACTTCCAGTAAAAAAAGCAAGCGTGTGCTCTCCCGCCCCTGCACTGCTAATCGTCTTCTCTGCAAATCGACTCATTCGACAATGGCATTCAACGCGAACACCCAAAGAGTGGAGGTATGTGTTCTACTCTTCGTCTTCTTCAATTTAACGCGAGAGGGAATCTGGGAACGACCCATCGAACCCTAATTTGGTGCGGACCCGTGCTTGCAAGCATAGGACAGAGCTTGGTAGCATAAGACCCGTGTTTGGTAGCATAGGACCTGTGCTTGCAAGCATAGGACCTGTTCTTGCAAGCATAGGACCTGTGCTTGCGCAGCGTACGTCGATTTTTAATGCATGGGACCCGTGCTTCCAAGCAGATGACCCCCGCTTATGAGCAGGGGACCTATTCGTATTTCTCGGGTCCCCTGTGTATTAGCGCGGTTCTCCTGCTTAAACGCTCGGGTCCCTTACCTTAACGGGCGGGTCCTGTGCCACTGCGCGCGCGCAAGTTCGGGGGACCCGCGCGTTATAAGCAGGGGACCCGCGCGCTATGACCAGGGGACCCGCGCTTATACGCAGGGGACCCTTGCTGGGACCGCGCTGATGCGCAGGGGTCTCGTGCGCATCTGTGCTTGAATCTCAGCATATGCGATGCGGTCCCCTGCGCATCTGTGTATAAGGGTTTTCTGTTTTCATTTTTTCATACCACGTAATTTAGCTAAAATGTGTTTTACGCATAAAATTAGGTTGTGATGCAGAAGCAGTTCGACACAGTGGACGAAGTTCCCCGTTTGAGTGTAAAAATGAGCTCGTTATACGCCGATGCCAGCGAGCTGATAAGACAATGTCTGAACCACCACGAGTGGGAGATTTTTAGGAACGAGAGTCCGTTCGGCCGCCTTGTTATGGCTGAGCCTGATTTTAACCTCTCGGGCCAGTTGCTGTGGTACCTCATCCAGAGCCAGACGATGCTCCACAACCGGGAAGAGCTGTGGATGATTTTTGGCGGAAAACTACTCCGATTTTCAAAGTCGGATTATTGCCTAATCACCGGGCTGAAGTTCGCAGCCGAGCTACCGCCGGTAAACGGCGGCTCACAATTCACCGCAAGACATTTTGGTAACAGCTCAAAAGTCCGCATGTCGCACGTCAAGCGAGTGTTGGAGGAGTTGTCTGGCGACGAGGACGATGTGGACTTCGAGAAGCTGAAGTTGGCGGACGTGTACTTCGCCACCGTCGTGTTGATGCCTCGACCGTCGAAGAAGGACACCGTCGTCAGTACGACGGTCCTTAGTCTCGTCGAAGATCGGTTTGCATCTCCCAGTATCCTTGGGGCACGTGGCTTTCCGTGAGGTGATACTGTAATACCCGTAAACTTAATACGGAATTTTGTTGTAATTATCTGTATACTGATTTTTTAGAATAAGAAATAGGATCACAAAATTTAAAATTGCACAATATGAATTTATTAATTTCGTTAGCTCAGAATTTATTTCGAATTTGATCAAAGAATTTAACTACAAATATATAATAGAATAACTTAGTTGGGCTTCACATAATATTTGAAGCTAGGCCAATTAATGGAGATAAGATTTGAGGAAAAAGTAACGTAAGACTTAGGAAAAATGAGATTACTACCTTGTCTAATCAATTTGGTAATTTCGATGAAGAATACTTATCTAAACAAATCGTTGATACCAAGAGTTACTTAGTAAGAAAGCAATATAATGAAAAGAACTGTGATATTGAACTACGAAAGGAAGAAATAGGGAATAAGGTACTTCAAGCACAAAACCTTCGAACAACACAAAGAAGTAAAGGCGAAGAGGTAAATATCTTATTTATTCAACGTTACTTTTCAAAACGTAATGTTGGATTTCACATTTTTCCTTAACTCATGTGATTAAAAGTTAATTCGTGTGAAGAACTCGAGATGATTCGGTGGGTTCATGGAAACAACTCGACATTTTACATGTTTAGGGTTTTGTGGCTTTTCAGTCAATATACATATCAATGAGTTAATGACTTTCGAACGCATAAGATACTCTTATGTTTCGATGCTTTCCTAAGCTTAGGTTAATCTCCAAGACAACTATAAGGGTGGGTTAGTTTGGAATTATAAGGGTTTCGATAGAACAGTGATAGATTTTGGAAGTTTCGACATTATCACAATAACGAGGTTCTATACATTTGTAAGATGTCGACATTGATTAAAGACCTCGAGATTAACATAGAAAGAAGTCGACCCTCATTACAGTACTCGACATCTTTTTATTATTATTATTTGCAAGATCTCGACACCTTAGAGTATGAAACCTCGATATTATTTATTTCTATGTCTCGACATTTTCAAGGGATAGAATAGATCTCGACATTATTTATTTGTAAGATCTCGACACTTTAGAGTAAGAAACACTTCGACATTTGTAAGATCTCGATAAGCTAATATAGATCTCGACATCTGTTTCTAACAAAAAGATCTCGAGCAAACTTATTAAAATCTCGAGATTGTATGATGATATTGATATTCACTTTCAACAATAATAATCTCGACATCATAGTTCTCGACATTGTCTAAAGGTTTCGACATTGCCTCAAGGTTATACACTTAATAAATTTTCGGTATTTTAGAATTTTGCTATTTCTAGGGTTTCAATATTTTAGGATTTATTTTTTTTAGGAATTTCATTATTTTAGGTTTTCATAAATTTTAGGGTTTTAATAATTTTAGCGTTTCGAAACTTATATGACTTAGTAAATTTATTGATGTGAAAATATTTTCAATATTCAGAGGATCGAAGCATAGGGAGTTTACCCGACTTCGTATCTGATTTTATCAGGAGGACAGGTAGGTGGATTATCCATCTACATACGTAAACACAAATTATGTGTTTTCATGTGATTATGTGATTTACGTGACTTATGTGCTTTACCTATTTTACGTACGATTTATACAAATCATGTTTATATGAAATTTCATATATATGCATATCACGTGCATATCACGTTAGGGCGAGAGACGGTTGTACCGTAGTGAGACGGTAGTGATATTAGATATCGACGTACGGGGTAGAATGAGATGTTTGTGACTGGTGACTCTTAGAGGAGTCGAGGTTGGGCTCACTGGGCACCTGGCGGAGACAGGCGTGATCGATCTGTCTACTCGGGCGTGACCGTCCAGAGGTGCATACCGCCGAATGAGATATTGTTGTGACCTGATAGGAGGCCATTGGCGTGATCGTCCAGTGCACTATCAGTGTATACTTTTGGTGCGGAGCGACCCGGTAGGAGGCCATTGGCGTGATCGTCCAGTGCACTACCAGGGTAGGCTGCCGCGAGACTTGGGGGTGGCCTCCCAGTAGTCTTTGCGCGCGAGGGTGTCAAGCCTAACCTAGGGCCCTGTGTTGTGTGAAATAGGAATATGGGAAAGAAGAGTGTGCATTATATTATGTTGTGAGATATTGGGTTTGGGGTGAGTGCACACTTGCATACATGCATTTTATTCACCTACTGGGCAAAGTGCTCAGTGTTTACGTGTTGTAGGTACTGAGTCCGACGCTGGTACGCGTCGTGACTGAGGCGGCTGGTGGCGGTGCTCCACGGACTTTTGAGGGCGGTGCGGTACATGGATGAAGACCTGTGGAGCGTCTGTAGGATTTTTGTTCTTTTGATATTTTTGGGGCTTCGGCCCGTGTACAGAGATAACGATGTAGACATATTTTTATATTAGTGTATATTATTTTAGGAAAAAGTTTTAATTAGACGGGCCTTCCGCGGCTTACGTTGCGGAAATCCGCCACTAATCCTAATTAGAAAAGTAGGGTCGCCACAGGTGGTATCAGAGCTTCGGCTTTAGATTCTGAAGACTGTCCATGTACTGCCGCTCAAAAGTCTGGAGAACCAGCTTGGCCTGTAAGTGTACTTCTTGAGTATGTGATTATGTGTTAATTGATACATGTGCTCTCTATGACTGATTGTAGAACTAGTTGAAAATGCCGAGGACACGTAGAGAAGTAGGTGAAACTAGTCGTAGGGCGGGTTCCGAATCCCCACCGAATGAGGACCGCTCTACCATTCATCAGTTAACTGATCTGATTCGGCGGCAGTCCGATCAGATTAACGACCTCATTCATCGTCAAAATTCCTCGGAACGTCACTCATCCCCTGGCCTAGAACGTGCAGAAGCTGCCGGGAAAGGTTCCGAAGGTTAAAAACCCCCCTTCATTCGAGGAAGCCGCTGATCCTACCTATGCCGAGGATTGGCTTAGAACCATCGAGAATATGTTTCGCGTTAGCCACCTACCCGATACTGAGAAGGTGACATGTGCCACCTTCATGTTACGTGGGAACGCGGGCTACTGGTGGGACACCATGCAGGTGCTCGAAATCCCACTATGATGACCTGGGAGAGGTTTAAGACACTTCCGAGGAAAATACTTCACGGCGCCAGATCGAGCCAGAAGTTAAATGAATTTATTAATCTGAAGCAAGGAGGGATGTCTGTAGCATACTATATCCGCAAGTTCGAGCAGTTGTCTAGGTTTGCACCACATGTGGCACTGACGAGTGAAGATCGAACGTTTCTTGGAGGGTCTCAAACCCGAGATCTTCCGGAGCGTAAGTATGTATGATACGGAAGGGAAAACTTATGCCCGTATCGCTGAACGAGCAATCCTAGCGGAGCAGGCGGAGAGCAGAGTTACAAAGGCGCAGGATGCTAAGGGAGAACAGAAGGACAACAAGGAGGAGGGAACCAGAAACGCCAATTTTCGGCAAGGGACTAAATTATCGCGGGAATCAAACGGGCCAACAGAACTGGAGACCAAGACCGAACCAAGGGCCATTTAACGTTCCGAACCGGTCCTCAGGTGCTGTGACTCAATGCCGACAGTGTGGGCGTTTCCATTCCGGTCCGTGCTATGGACGAAGACCAAACCCGACCCCACAATGCTTCCGATGTGGGAAAATAGGACACTACGCTAGGAACTGCAACGAAAATATGCCTCAAGTTCCGAACCGACCGTTGATTCGACCCCCTCCGGTGCCAGCACGAGTTTTTACTCTGACGAATGAGGAGGCCGAAGCAAATCCTTCCGTAGTAACGGGTACGTTGACAATCTATGGCGTGCCCACTTCTGTGTTAATTGACTCTAGGGCTACACATTCATTCGTGTCGGCCAAATATGTGGAAAAGTTGGGAGTTTCTCCTACCTTATCTGAATGCAATTACATAGTTACCCTACCACACGGTGATCCGACGCGCACTAACCAAGTGCTGGAAGGATGCTCCGTTAACATTGAGGGTAGAGATCTGTACGTCGACCTGATTGTGATCCCAATGAACGACTATGATGTTATCTTTGGGATGGATTGGCTTTCGAGATATGGAGCCATTTATAGATTGTCACAAGAAGGTCGTAAAATTTCAACTGCCCGAAGAAGAGGTGTTCACTTTTTCGAGAAAAACTACTTTGAATCATATTCCTCGAATCTCTGCGCTGAAGCCTCAACGACTGTTGAGGTCCGGTTGTGAGTCTTATCTAGTATATGCGGTGAAGGTAGAGGAGTTACCTCAGCGAGAACTGAAGGACGTACCGATAGTCAATGAGTATATTGATGTATTTCCCGATGATCTCCCGGGGTTACCCCCTGATCGAGAAATACGGTTTACGATAGATCTGATGCCGGGGTCTGCCCCAATTTCTAAAGCTCCTTATCGCCTAGCGCCAAACGAACTGAAGGAATTGAAAGAACAGCTAGAGGACTTGTTGCAGAAGGGGTTTATTCAACCAGCTTTTCACCGTGGGGAGCACCAGTCCTATTCGTGCGAAAGAAATACGGGTCGATGCGACTATGCATCGACTATAGGGAGCTGAATAAGAACACGATCAAGAATAAATATCCGTTGCCGAGGATCGATGATCTGTTCGACTACTACAGGGTGCTACGGTATTCTCGAAAATTGACCTCCGTTCGGGATACCATCAGTTGAAGATCAGGGAGGTAGATGTTCCTAAAACCGTATTCAGTACAAGGTACGGCCATTACGAGTTTCTGGTCATGCCTTTTGGACTGACAAATGCTCCAGCTGCTTTTATGGACTTGATGAATCGGGTCTTTAAAGATTATCTCGTTCGTTTGTAATCGTCTTTATTGACGATATCCTGATCTATTCTAAGACGAAGGAAGAACACGGGAGTCATTTACGAATCGTCTTAGGAATCTTGCGTGAAAAACAGCTCTACGCCAAGTTCAAGAAATATGAATTTTGGCTTGAGCAAGTAGCCTTCTTGGGACACGTGATTTCTAGGAATGGAATCTCTGTGGACCCAAGTAAGTGAGGCCATGAACAATTGGCTACGATCAACTACTCCGACCGAAGTCCGAAGTTTTCTAGGACTTGCGGGATATTACCGTAAGTTCATAGCTGACTTCTCTAGCATTGCCTCGACTCTGACGAATTTGACCAGAAAGAACGTACCTTTCAAGTGGACTGAAGTGTGTGAAGAATGTTTTCAGGAGGTGAAGAAGCGACTAACTTCTGCTCCTATTTTCACAATACCATCGGGAACTGGAGGATTCTCAGTCTATAGTGATGCCTCGGAGAACGGACTAGGATGCGTGCTAATGCAGAATGGGAAGGTGATCGCTTATGCGTCATGACAACTAAAAGAATACGAAAAGAACTACCCAACCCACGACTTAGAACTTGCAGCAGTCGTCTTTGCCTTAAAGATTTGGAGACACTACCTTTACGGAGAAAGGTGCGAAATCTTTACAGACCATAAGAGTCTGAAATATTTCTTCACCCAGAAAGAGCTGAATATGAGGCAGCGACGATGGCTGGAGCTTGTAAAAGATTACGACTGTATTATTAATTATCATCCGGGCAAAGCGAACGTAGTCGCAGACACGCTTAGTCGAAAAGCAATGAGTACGGAATTGCACAGGCTTGGAGTGGAAATAGTCAATTTGGGCGAAGTCGAAACGAAACTAGCAGCGCTGACTCTTCAGCCGACGTTGCTAGAACGAATTTAAAGAGCACAAGAAGAGGATGAATTCTATCTAAAGGCGAAGGATACACTACCCGAAGACTCCGAATCCGGGCAGATGGAATCTTATTATACAAGAATCGGCTATACGTGCCCAACGACGAGGAGTTACGACGAACGATAATGACAGAAGCCCACGCAACAATATACTCTGTACATCCGGGAGCTACAAAGATGTACCAAGATTTGCGGATGATATATTGGTGGCCGGGAATGAAGAAGGATATCGCTACGTTCGTAAGTAGATGTATGACGTGCCAGCTGATCAAAGCGGAACACCAGCGACTAGCTGGAACTCTGCAGCCTTTACCTATTCCTGAATGGAAATGGGACCATATCACAATGGACTTCGTCGTTGGTTTGCCTAAAACGACGAGAGGGCACGATGCCATTTGGGTGATTGTTGATCGCCTAACCAAATCAGCCCATTTCATTCCAATCAGTTCTACTTTTTCCATGGAACGCTACGCTGAATTGTATATTCAGGAAATTGTTCGACTCCATGGGATTCCAATCTCTATTGTCTCGGATCGAGATTCGAGATTTCTATCCAACTTTTGGCAGAGCTTACAGAAAGCGATGGGAACTAAGCTCTCGTTCAGTACTGCATATCACCCTCAGACCGATGGGCAGTCTGAGCGAACAATCCAAACCCTTGAGGATATGTTACGAGCGTGCGTGCTAGACTTCAAGGGAAATTGGAGCAAATATTTGCCGCTGATCGAATTTTCTTACAACAATAGCTTCCATGCTACGATCGGGATGGCACCGTACGAGGCATTGTACAGGCGCAAGTGTCGATCCCCTGTTTCATTGGGACGAAATCGGTGAACGAGCCTTATTAGGACCCGATATAATCCGTGAAACAACAGAAGCGATAACAAAAATCCGAGAAAGAATGCGAACGGCTCAGAGTCGACAGAAAGTTACGCAGATCATAGGAGACGACCATTGGAATTTGCAAAGAACGACCAAGTATTTTTGAAGATTTCCCCGATGAAAGGAGTGAAGCGATTTGGAAAGAAGGGCAAGCTAAGTCCAAGATACATAGGCCCATTCAAGATTATTCGAGTCGTGAAGTTGCATACCAATTGGAATTACCGACTTCCCTGTCACAAGTTCACGACGTATTTCACGTATCGACATTACGAAATACATCGCGGACCGAGTCATGTGATCCAGAACGAGCTTCTTTATCAACAGCTCAAGCCCGACTTGAGTTACGAAGAGAAGCCTGTAGAGATTCTGATGTACGAGTCGAAACGACTACGAAATAAGACTATTCCGTTAGTTAAGGTTTTATGTGGCGAAATCAATTAATTGAGAAGCCACTTGGAAGCGTGAGGACGATATGAGAGTTCGTTATCCGAGTTATTCCAGTCGGCGTAATTTCGGGGACGAAATTCTTTAAGGGGGGAGGATGTAATACCCGTAAACTTAATACGGAATTTTGTTGTAATTATCTGTATACTGATTTTCAGAATAAGAAATAGGATCACAAAATTTAAAATTGCACAATGAAAATATGAATTTATTAATTTCGTTAGCTCGGAATTTATTTCGAATTTGATCAAAGAATTTAACTACAAATATATAATAGAATAACTTAGTTGGGCTTCACATAATATTTGAAGCTAGGCCAATTAATAGAGATAAGATTTGAGGAAAAGTAACGTAAGACTTAGTAAAAATGAGATTACTACCTTGTGGTAATTTCGATTAAGGTACTTCAAGCACAAAACCTTTGAACAACACAAAGAAGTAAAGGCGAAGAGGTAAATATCTTATTTATTCAACGTTACTTTCAAAACATAATGTTGGATTTCACATTTTTCCTTAACTCATGTGATTAAAAGTTAATTCGTGTGAAGAACTCGAGATGATTCGGTGGGTTCATGGAAACAACTCGACATTTAACATGTTTAGGGTTTTGTGGCTTTTCAGTCAATATACATATCAATGAATTAATGACTTTCGAACACATAAGATACTCTTATGTTTCGATGTTTTCGTAAGCTTAGGTTAATCTCCAAGACAACTATAAGGGTGGTTTTTTGGAATTATAAGGGTTTCGATAGAACAGTGATAGATTTTGGAAGTTTCGACATTATCACAATAACAAGGTTCTCGACATTTGTAAGATGTCGACATTGATTAAAGACCTCGAGATTAACATAGAAAGAAGTCGACCCTCATTGCAGTACTCGACATCTTTTTTATTATTATTTGCAAGATCTCGACACCTTAGAGTATGAAACCTCGATATTATTTATTTCTATGTCTCGACATTTTCAAGGGATAGAATAGATCTCGACATTATTTATTTGTAAGATCTCGACACTTTAGAGTAAGAAACACTTCGACATTTGTAAGATCTCGATAAGCTAATATAGATCTCGACATCTGTTTCTAACAAAAAGATCTCGAGCAAACTTATTAAAATCTCGAGATTGTATGATGATATTGATATTCACTTTTCACAATAATAATCTCGACATCATAGTTCTCGACATGACTCGGGTCCGCGATACAAACATCTCTCTAAAATTTTTTTCTCCTCCCTCTCTCCTCAAACCCTAACCCTTCATCACCCCCACAGCCGCCACAACAACCCCCCCCCCCAAACGCCACCGTCTACCCTTCTCCTCCAACAACAACAGTCCCGCACCACCTAACCTCCTCCCCCGCCTCCATTAGCGGAGGTTGGGGAGCCCTTCTAGTTTTTTTTTTTTTTTTCCAGCTTTCTCTTATTTAAAAAAAAAAGAAATATTTTAGCTTCAATCCACCAACGGCACCCTCCAGCGTCGACGCCCACTGCCTACCGCCCTCTGCCCGCTGTCGCAGGAAGCCGCCTGCCCGTCAGCCCGTCCGTCTTACTCCGCCACCTTCGCAGCCACGATTTCCGCCCCACCTCTGGCCTCCCACGGTCGTCCCGCTGCCCCTCTTCCGACCACCCAACCTCTGTCGTCAGATGTCCCCTGCCACCGCCCCGACGTCCCCCTTGAGTCTCCCTTAGCGGGAGCTCGTCTCTCTTGACCCCTCGGGTTAGGAGCTTTTTCTCCCCCGTGGAGCCTCTTCTCCCATTGTGGAGCCTTTTCCGACGAAGATGAAGGCATTGTTGTGACAATCGATGGAAATGAAGAATATTGTAAATTTAGCTTAACAGCTTTTTTTGTGGTATGGTCTTTAGTTCGCGGTTGTTTGTTAAGGTGTCTTCTATTTTCTGTCGGCTTTTCGTTGTTGTGTTTTTGCCCGTTTGTGGGCCTTTGTTCTCCCGACGACGATGTTCCGGTGAGACCCTTTGGGTTATTTACCCGTGTAACTTTCATTTTGTTATTGAAGCTATCGTTTCCGAAAAAAAAAAAATCTCGACATCATAGTTCTCGACATTGTCTAAAGATTTCGACATTGCCTTAAGGTTATACACTTAATAAATTTTCGGTATTTTAGAATTTTGCTATTTCTAGGGTTTCAATATTTTAGGATTTATTTATTTTAGGAATTTCATTATTTTAGGTTTTCATAAATTTTAGGGTTTTAATAATTTTAGCGTTTCGAAACTTATATGACTTAGTAAATTTTTGATGTGAAAATATTTTCAATATTCAGAGGATCGAAGCATAGGGAGTTTACCCCTCGTATCTGATTTTATCAGGAGGACAGGTAGGTGGATTATCCATCTACAATACGTAAACACAAATTATGTGTTTTCATGTGATTATGTGATTTACGTGACTTATGTGCTTTACCTATTTTCGTACGATTTTTATGTTTATATGAAATTTCATATATATGCATATCACGTGCATATCACGTTAGGGCGAGAGACGGTTGTACCGTAGTGAGACGGTAGTGATATTAGATATCGACGTACGGGGTAGAATGAGATGTTTGTGACTGGTGACTCTTAGAGGAGTCGAGGTTGGGCTCACTGGGCACCTGGCGGAGACAGGCGTGATCGATCTGTCTACTCGGGCGTGACCGTCCAGAGGTGCATACCGCCGGATGAGATATTGTTGTGACCTGATGGAGGCCATTGGCGTGATCGTCCAGTGCACTATCAGTGTATACTTTTGGTACCCCGGTAGGAGGCCATTGGCGTGATCGTCCAGTGTACTACCAGGTAGGCTGCCGCGAGGGTGTCGAGCCTAACCTAGGGCCCTGTGTTGTGTGAAATAGGAAATATGGGAAAAAAAGAGTGTGCATTATATTATGTTGTGAGATATTGGGTTTGGGGTGAGTGCAACACTTGCATACATGCATTTTATTCACCTACTGGGCAAAGTGCTCAGTGTATACGTGTTGTAGGTACTGAGTCCGACGCTGATACGCGTCGTGACTGAGGCGGCTGGTGGCGGTGCTCCACGGACTTTGAGGGCAGTGCGGTACATGGATGAAGACCTGTGGAGCGTCTGTAGGATTTTTGTTCTTTTGATATTTTTGGGGCTTCGGCCCGTGTACAGAGATAACGATGTAGACATATGTTTATATTAGTGTATATTATTTTAGGAAAAAGTTTTAATTAGACGGGCCTTCCGCGGCTTACGTTGCGGAAATTCGCCACTAATCCTAATTAGAAAAGTAGGGTCGCCACAGATACGAACTGTGAAGGTAAATCTACGGGAGAGGCCACGTGACTGGCTGATCAGTGGTTCGTACAACCACTTCAGGTGAATTATAACTAAGCTGGTTGCATACCATGTTTTGAGGGACGTTTCTAAGATTTTTTGCGTTATTTGTATTCAGATACTAGCATACGAGTGCATGCCGGGGGTTGCAAACCAGTTTGCGGTTCGCAAGGAAGAAGATTTCACGCCACGCATGCTCAGTGGGGCGACGAAGAATTGGGGTCGCAAAGCATGCCCCACTCTTAGGACGGTCGCAGATGCCGTCGACGGCAATTTTGTACGAGGGTTGTTAGTGCCGTCAGCGGAAGAGTTGGAAGCGGCGTACTTTAGGGACAGCATTTTCGATGTTGGGGCGGCACACGACCTATTCGACCGTGTGACGGGCTACTCATGCGGGAGTGGAGGTTAGGTATGTTCCCTTGGCCACGCGATCGTGGCGACGACGATCATTAGCAATCGTACCTGTTGAAGATTTTCCCACACCTGTGGCGGTGGTTGAGGCTGGAGATTTGTGCTTCTCGAGTGCCGAGGAGTTCGAAGAAGAGGCAATCGCTGTAGAAATTGTTGATCTAAGTGATGAGGATTGGCTCAGATAGAAATGAGAAGTGGAGCAAGAAGTACATCGGGCGAGTGACTTCTCCGGGCGTGAGTTGATTCATGAACATGATCGCGTGCTCATTGACAAGTACCTCAAGCAGCAAGATTTTGGTAAATGTTTACTTTCGAGGTCAATCTCAGTTATCGTACATAAACGTAATAATTTTTCTTTTTATGCAGTGATAACGTTTGGTGGGGTGACATGTGCGACGTGGATGCCCATTATACACCTCATTTTATCATTTAATACTCATCTGGTTTTTAAACGTTCCATATAATACCTCCAAATCTTAAGACATCCAAATTTCAATAATTCAACAATAGTCCAAAAACATCCACATCTTATATTATACCCTTGGATATGTTCAAAGAATATGCCTCGTCAAGACCTTACTAGGAAAAACCAAATAGGATAAAACCTATTGAAGGAAAAAGAGTACATAATTCCTTTGATACGCTTCATATGTTGCCTCGTTAAAAACCTTAATGGGATAACCCAATGTGAAAACCTCAATGAAGGGAAAAGAGTCAAGGTATTTTCTCCCCCTGATGATAACATCACTTCAAATCTCGAAGTCCTCGGACTCCGATTGAATATACCAATTTCTAAAATTACATGAGGAAGTGCTTCCGTAAACAAGTCTGCGAGATTTTCGCTAGATCGCACTTGTTATACATCAATATCACCATTCTTTTCCAGATCATGCGTAAAGAAAAATTTCGGTGAAATATGCTTTGTTCTATCACCTTTGATATATCCATCCTTTAATTGGGCGATGCATGCTGCATTATCTTCACATAACGTCGTCGGACGTAGTTTCTTCGATAATAACCCGCAAGTTTATTGTATATGCTGAATCACCGATCGCAACCAAAAAACACATTCTCAACTAGCTTCATGAATAGCCAGAATTTCGCAAGATTAGATGACGTAGCCGTTAAACTTTGCTTAACTGATCGACATGAAATAGCAGTTCCACCGTATGTAAATAAAATTTGATATCCAGTGTTGAGTTACCTGCTGTGTACTGGAGACGCCACGTCCTCGGATACGGTGCGGAATAAAAAATTTTTCGAGTTTTCCGATTGCCCTCGTAGCTCGGATCAGAATAGTAACACATATTGCGAGTAATAGGGCGGGTCAAACCCATAGAGATTTACCAGTTGAAGCGAGTGGCAGCTCCTCGTCCTTTTCTTCAAGAATACATCCATGATGGTGGATGGCACTAGATCATCACGCCGACCTCGCAGTGTACCGCGGAATCAATTCTCTGAAGATGGCTAGAGAGAATTGATCCGTCGCGTGGGAGAAAGGTACGAAGGTTCGGTGTGCTTTTTTTGTGACTTAGCAATTTCGAAAATTGGCTTGTCAAATATGAAATAGGGCAGCCTTATTTTTACTAGTGCTAGATTTCGAAAAGTCCAAGATCTTCCCAAGATATTATTTTTTACTCCTTAAGTGGAGAGATTTTTGCCAATCTTTCTCTCTTTTGAATTCCAAATTCAAACTTAAGTAAACTTGCAATTATTAGAAAATTAACATAAATACCAAGTCAAACTAAGTATCTTTAAATATGATACGAAACTTAATCCTAGACTAATTTCGAAATTTTCAACTCAAAATAAATAATATTCCAATATATTATTTCCTTATTTATATTTAATTTTCGAAATTACTTCCAAGTATAATTCGAAAATCAGCTTAGGGCTAAATCCAAATTTACGCTAAAGCCTTTTAAGCACTTGGCAAAGCCCAAGTCATAAAGTTAGT
The DNA here is from genome assembly GCA_027422505.1 of Craterostigma plantagineum. Classification (NCBI taxonomy): domain Eukaryota; kingdom Viridiplantae; phylum Streptophyta; class Magnoliopsida; order Lamiales; family Linderniaceae; genus Craterostigma; species Craterostigma plantagineum. The sequence goes on from JAPQWV010001259.1 coordinate 21,689, forward strand.
TTCATACGAAGTCCGACTTCGGCCCATTAAACGGCCCGAGACCCATTATGGCGCGGCCCAACGGCACAGGGCCCATTAAGGCCCAAAATACTTTTTCTCCTTATCAGTACACATTCATGATCTTTTTAGCCCGACTCTCTAGGTTCGACTCAATCGGCAAGGGAGGAATTCAAGAGTCCGGTAGTTACCTAGCCAATCCCGCAGTACCGGACCGTAACACGATTCGAGTACGCATTTCGACCCAGTCTTTATTCTAGAACCTTACTATAGATTATGGTAGTACGATAAACCCTTCAGCTGTGTTCCGATCGAGTGAGAGCCATGGTCTATGTCAAACTCAACTCGATTCTATGATAAAACGGAGACGAGGCAAATTACCAAACTACCCTCCATGTCGCCCATGAGTTAGTTCAATACCTTGGCCAAGGATTTTGTACTTTCCCGTCGTCGTACTCATAGGGTACTTATCTCGCTACTTGCGAGACTGTAAATCCGTACTCGACGGTCCAAGCCCGACAATCACAAATCATCATCAAGGCCGCATCTGGCCCGCTGACCCATGCAACAGCAAATTGGATCGAGGGGAACTAGTGATAGTCGAGACTTCGAAGTCAACTACGTCAAAGCCCCTTTCGTCTAACATTCACGCAGACTACAATAGTATTGTCGTCGGTCATTGACACTCCTTGAGTGAAAGCCATGTTTGACCGTACGGCATGTGAGTTAGTGTCCAGGAAATGATTTAATTCCTTGATTTGATTCGTATCACAAGTCATGACCTCCGCATCCAAACGGGATATCAGCACACGATACGTTATCGACAAATAAGCCGTAGTTGGTTATCCAGCACCCAACTGGAGCTAAGGCTTACGGACTTTTAATGTTCGAGGTTAGAGTCCACCAGTGCCTTCCTCTCTCGTGCCCATCGAGAACAGTGACTCAACTCGACACACTTGGAATTGTTAATTTATGCTTTACCGGATGCTGAAAAGAACTCATATATTCAATAAACGAACAATGCCTTTATTAAACTCACGAAAATATCATGTTACATAAGAAGTGGAATGTTAAATAAGCTAATGCCCTATACAATCTAATCCTCGTATAGTATTCGAGGGCATATACCTAACAGTCTCCTAGTTGCACTCAATGCCATGAGCTGCAGTATATAATAAACATTTTTCGAGATGTCTAGCCAGCACTGCCTGTGATAAAGGCTTGGTGAATGGATCGGCCACGTTTTCCGCTATCGCAATCTTTTGCACGGCTATGTGGCAATTCTCAACGAATCCGTGTAACACGTGGTACTTTATTTCTATATATTTGGACCTGCTGTGAGACCTCGGTACTTTGGGCTGAGCAATAGCGCCAGTATCGTCACACCACAATGGCAATGGCCTATCCGCTACAGGAACGACACCAAGTTCCTCCAAGAGTTTTCTCATCCAAACCCTTCCTTAGCCTCATAGGCTGTTATATACTCTGCTTCGATGGTAGAATCTGCAGTAGTGTTCTGTTTGGAACTTTTCAAAGACACTGCTCCACCGTCGAGCATAAGACGAATCCTGAAGTGGATTTTTGGTCATCCACGTCTGACTGGAAATCCGAGTCCATATATCCTTCCACTTTTAATCATCCATTACCAACCACCATCGTGTCCTTAGTCCATCTGAGGTATTTGAGGATAGTCTTGACTGCTGTCCAACCTTCCTTACCTGGGTTAGCCTGAAACCGACTGACTACGCTCACAGCATACGCCAAGTCTGGTCGTGCAAACCATCGCGTACATCAAGCTATCCACTCGGATAGGGGATTCCACTCATCTCTTTTCGATCCAACTCACTTTGAGGGCTCATAACCTTGGAAAGGTGAATCTCATGTCGCATAGGTAGAAACCCTTTCTTAGAGTTGTCCATCTTATATCGGTTCAGGACCTTTTCTAAGTAAAGGGTTTGGGAGAGTTTTAACATACGATTCGCTCGATCCCTATAAAGGAGAATCCCCAATATGTAGATAGCTTCTCTTAAGTCTTTCATGGAGAATTCGGTCGAAAGCCACGCTTTCACCATAGAGAGCATTTCAAGATCATTTCCTATCAAAGGATGTCGTCCACGGACAATACGAGGAAAGATATTTTTCTCCCACTGATCTTCTTGTAGACGCAAGGTTCATCTTCGTTATTTAAGAATCCATGACCTTTGACCACTTTATCGAACCGAAGATTCCAACTTCTGGAGGCTTGTTTGAGTCCATAAGTGGACTTTTCAGTTTGCACACCTTATGAACTTCTCCTTGCGATGTAAAACCCTTGGGCTGCTCCATATATATTTCCTCCTTGAGGTATCCGGTTAGGAATGCAGTTTTCACATCCATCTGCCAAATCTCATAGTTATAGTGCGCAACTATCGCAAGCAATGTTCGAATGGACTTCATCATAGCAACTTGCGAAAACGTCCCCTCATAGTCAATGCCCTCCTTTTGTCTGTAATCTCTCGCCACAAGCCTATATTTGTATGTGTCAACCAATCTGTCAGATCCAAGCTTTCTGTTGTAGATACATTTACACCCAATGGGCCTAAAGCCATCTGGGAGGTCTACGAGAGTCCGTACTTAGTTTTCGTGCATAGAATCCATTTCGGCTTGCATAGCTATAATCCATTTTCCAAAATCCTTAGCCGGTCATAGGTAGTGGGATCGTCTCCGATGTTACCTTTCCATCGCAACAACCTCGTGCTCGATGTGTAACATCCCGTATCTCTCAAGCTAGCGAGACACTCTAGCCCACCTGCGCAACTCAGGTTACGTCTCGGACTGCTCCACGGTGTCAACCGACACTATCTGTGAAAGCGGCCAAGCGTTACTTCGCGACCCGCTCCACCTTCTCAATGATCTCGTTCTCTTTTAAGACTCGTCAAACTCGAGGCTCATGTACTCGCCGCCTCGATCTGATCGAATGTAATGCTCTTTCTAGTCCGATTTTCTACCAAAGCCTTGTACTCTTTGAACCATTCAAAAGTATCAGACTTGTGCTTCATGAGATACACCTTGCCGAAGCGAGAGTGATCATCAGTGAAGGTAACGAAATAATGGAAGTTACCGTGAGCCGCTATCCCGAACGGTCCGCAAACATCCGTGTGGATCAAATAGAGAAGATATGCGGCTAAGTCCCTGTGAAGGGCGACTTGGTCATATTTCCAAGGATACAAGATTCGCAAGTCGGATAGGATCAGACCCAAGCGGCTTAATAACACCAGTTTTCTCCAACTCAAGAATCTTCTGTTCTCCAGCGTGACCGAGTCGATGATGCCACAGCGGTCTCGCGTTTGATTACAAATTTCGTTTGTTGGTGATTGTATTAACAGTTTTTGTTTTATCTTTGACATTTAGATTATATAATCCATTCTATAAACTCGCACTTCCGATGCAATTATTTCGAAAATATCGCACCTATTATTACTAAAACAGAACTGGTAACTGTTTCCGCTCAAATGGAATAGAAACAATATTCTTAAGCCCCTGGACAAAATAAACAATCGAAAAGCAATAAACTATATCTAGCACGAGAGTTCTTGATCCAATGTGGGTCGCCGGCATACTATGTCCGCTTCCTACGTTGATCATGACCTCTTAGTCCACCAGCTTCCTACTTCGTTCCAGGCCCTGGTTCGAAACACAGATGTGAGCCCTAGAGCCTAAGATCCACGAAGCAGAATATAACGTCATAGAACAATTAGTTTCTAAAACATAAAGTTCTTTACCTGAGGCAGCTAGCTTCGGGCAATCGCGCTCCCAATGGCCAAGCTCATTGTAGTGAAGGCATTTGTCCCTCAGCTTGGCGCCTTTAAACACATTCTTCTTGGCTTTGCCTTTCGAAATTCGTACGTTGGGCTTAGTGGGATTGTCCGACTTTTTCTTTCTACTCGACCCTCGAGCCTTAGAATTCTCGACAAGAACAACTTCCTTTCCTTTCACCTTCTTCATCTGAGTCTGCACCGCCGATAACTGGTTCATCAACCCAATCAATGTCATCTCGCACGTTCGCCGACTTCATCCCAATGTATAGGAGATCGACACTTGTGTCCATACAAAGCTTCATACGGTGCCATCCCAATAGTTGCATGATAGCTATTGTTGTAGGAAAATTCAATCAATGGCAAATATTTGCTCCAGCTTCCTTTAAAATCCAAAACACATGCTCGCAACATGTCTTCCAATGTTTGAATGGTTCGTTCGGATTGACCATCAGTTTGAGGATGATAAGCTGTACTGAAAGACAACTTAGTTCCCATCGCCTTCTGTAAGCTCATCCAAAATTTGGATAAAAACCGCGAGTCTCGATCCGAAATAATTGACAACGGAATCCCATGGAGTCGAACTATTTCTTGAATATACAGTTCTGCATAGCGCTCCATGGAGAATATCGAACTTATGGGTAGAAAATGAGCTGACTTGGTTAATCGATCGACTATAACCCAAATATCGTCATAGCCTTTTACATTCTTTGGTAATCCAACAATGAAATCCATTGTAATATGATCCAACTTCCATTCAGGTATCGGCAAAGGCTGTAATGTCCCTGCCGGTCGTTGATGCTCCGCTTTTATTTGTTGACAAGTCAGACATTGGCTTACGAATGTCGCAATGTCTCTTTCATTCCCGGCCACCAATAATTTATTCGTAAGTCTCGATACATTTTTGTAGCCCCTGGATGTACCGAATAGGTTGTGGCATGTGCTTCCTTCATTATAATTCTTCGAATTTCCGCATTACCGAGTACGTATAACGGTCTCTATAATATAAACTTCCATCATCTTGTATCTTGAAATCCGATGCATGTTGTTCCATTTGAGTGTCTTTGATCTTTAAATAAAGTTCATCTTCTTCTTGTGCCTTCTTAATTTGTTCCGGTATTGTCGGTTGTAAAGTTAATGCAGCCAATCGTGCTTCAACTTCTCCCAATTGTACTACCTCCAGTTCCAGTAGATGTAACTCCGCACTTACAGCTTTTCGGCTTAACGCATCGGCCACCACATTTGCTTTGCCCGGGTGATAACTGATCACACAATCATAGTCTTTGACTAATTCTAGCCACCTTCTTTGCCTCATATTCAATTCCTTCTGAGTGAAGAAATATTTCAGACTCTTGTGATCCGTGTAAATTTCACACCGCTCCCCATATAAATAATGCCTCCAGATTTTTAGAGCAAACACCACTGCGGCTAACTCCAAATCATGAGTCGGATAATTCTTTTCATACTCCTTTAATTGTCGAGAAGCATAAGCTACCACATTTCCATGTTGCATTAATACACAACCTAGGCCATTTCTTGATGCATCGCTATAAATCGAAAATCCTCCAGTCCCAGATGGTATGGTAAGAACTGGAGCTGATGTGAGTCGTTTCTTCAATTCTTGAAAACTTTGCTCACACTCCTCACTCCAATAGAATGGAACATTCTTCCTTGTTAGCTTCGTCAATGTTGATGCAATCTTTGAGAATCTTTAATGAACTTTCTGTAGTATCCAGCTAAGCCAAGAAAACTCCGTACTTCCGTGACATTTGTTGGTTGTGGCCAATTGTTGATAGCTTCAATTTTGCTAGGATCCACAGAAATTCCTTCTCCAGCAACAACGACCTAGAAATGCGACTTGACTCAACCAAAACTCGCATTTCTTAAACTTAGCATATAATTGATTTTTTCGTAATATTTCAAGAACAGTCTTCAAATGTTGTTCGTGTTCTTTCTTCGTCTTCGAATAAATAAGAATGTCATCAATAAACACAATGACAAACTTGTCCAGAAACTGCTTGAACACTCGATTCATTAATTCCATAAATGCCGCTGGCGCATTAGTCACTCCGAAAGGCATAACTAAGAATTCGTAGTGTCCATATCGAGTACTAAACGCCGTCTTTGGAATGTCTTCTTTTCGAACCTTCAATTGATGATACCCCGATCGTAAATCTATTTTTGAAAACACTGTGGCACCTTGAAGTTGATCGAACAAATCATCAATTCTTGGTAGTGGATATTTGTTCTTAATTGTTTGTTCAGCTCTCTGTAATCGATACATAGTCGCATCGACCCATCCTTCTTTCGCACAAACAGAACTGGCGCTCCCCAAGGAGAAAAACTGTGTTGGATAAATCCCTTCTGTAATAAATCATCCAACTGCTCTTTTAACTCCTTTAATTCAGCTGGCGCTAACCGATAAGGAGTCTTTGAGATTGGAGCAGATCCTGGTATTAAATCGATCGTAAATTCAATCTCTCGATCTGGTGGTAGTCCTGGTAAATCTTCTGGAAAAACATCAGGAAAATCTCTTACCACAGTCACCTCTTCTAATTTTGGCATTGAACGATCCTCTGATTTTATTGCGAAAACAAGATAAGCTTCACATCCCACCTTAATCAAACGTTGCGCCTTTGTCGCTGAAATTCTAGAAATATTCCTTTCCTTGATTGTCCCCACGAAACTGAAAAGTTCGTTCTCTTCAATATTGAACGTAACTGTCTTGCGATTACTGTCAATGACAGCTCCATATTTTGATAGCCAGTCCATTCCAAGAATCACCTCATAGTCGTTCATTGGAATAACTATTAAATCAACGCAAGTTCTCGTCCATTCACTAACGCAGGACAATTTCTTAAAACCAGATTAGTTCGCATTGCGACTCCATGTGGAACAGTCACATCATATTCATAGTCAGACAGGTTAGGTGTAATCCCGAGTCTCGCCACATACTTAGTGGATGCAAATGAATGCGTGGCTCCTGAATCTACTAATATGCATGTTGGGACTTGGTGTATAAGTAGAATACCGGCAACCACGGACGGATTAGCCTCCGCTTCCTCTGAAGTCAGCGTATACACTCTAGCCGGTACAGCTGGTGGTCTCACTTGATTCATAACTTGACCTCCTGGTGCATTTTCTGGACATGCTCTCGCAAAATGTCCCATCTTCCCGCACTTGTAACAAGTAGCATTATGTGAAAAACATATTCCCAAATGACGTCGCCCACATCTCGCGCAAATTGGTATTGGTGCTGGGGATCTCCCCTGGTTAAGATTTTGTTGTTGTGGTGGTCCAGGTCTGTTCTGAAAATTTTGCTTTCCGCCTTTAGGAATGAATTGCCATTTCTGATTTCCACCCCTCCAGTTTGCTCCTTGTACGAATTTTCGCTTTGCCTCCTGAGCACGAATAATTCGTGTCTCAGCCTGTTCTGCCACCATCGCTCGCTCCGCCACTTGAGCATATGAAGCTCCTTGTATTCCAGCCATATTAACGTCGCGGTACAACTCTGGCTTCAGACCCTCAAGGAATCGTTCGACCTTCAAAGCATCAGTGCTCACCATATGAGTCGCGAACCTTGACAGTTGTTCAAACTTTCTGATATACTCAGCCACAGTCATCATCCCTTGCTTGAGATTGATGAACTCATTCATGCGATGAGCTCGCACAGGTGCAGTAAAATTTGTTCCTGAACAGCTCCTTGAAACGTTCCCAGTTCATTGTGGTAGGATTTTCAATGACTTGTATGGTGTCCCACAGTGACCTGCACTTCCTCGTAAAAAAAATGCAGCACTTAAACCTTCTCATTCTCAGGGATTCTGCTATATTGGAACATGCTCTCTAAAGTTCTAATCCAATCCTCAGCAGATGTTGGGTCAATGGCATCTTCAAAAATAGGAGGGTTCAGTCTGCGAAATCTTTCGCCCACAACTTCAACTTGATTAGCCTGGGAGACTCCATTGTTTCTTGGCCCCTCAGAGTTTCGCTGCTGAATCAACTCTTTAATCTGTTGAGACTGCTGACGGCCTAACTCGGTGAGCTGAAGAATAGTCGAGTCTCGATTATCAGTCTGGGTTGCATTTTCCCTATCATGATTGTTTACCCCGCTGCCTTCTCCTCTGGTTCTAACCATGTTGTTTCTCTTACCCTAACAGTCCCTAAGGCCAATAAATCATGCTATGCAAGAAATTTATAATATCATATAACTTACGAGCAAGGCTGTCTTCCGCGCTTTTGAGTGTGTGTACATGGACAGTCTACAGAAACTGCAACCTAAGCTCTGATACCAACCAGTGGCGCCCCGCCATCTACTACTATTATCTTACACTAACTCACGTGACTATAGAAATATAAATATATTACATACGAAATACCGATAGAATTTTTCGATTTTACAAAACTCACCACACACTACTATTTTACAATACAAACATTATTCGAATGTTTTACATACAGTACAAACATATTTTACAAAACACAGCGTAATTTACATAACACCCACCACACAGGTCGCATCCATGTACACACCACCCTCAAAAGTCACCGGAAGTTCCAGATGGACCAGCCTCGCCTTTCACAGGTTCACGTACCGTGTTCACTGCGTCTACAACACATAAAAACATAGGATGAGCTATAAAGCTCAGTAAGTGGAAATATGCATGTATGCACGTGTCAACTAGCAAAGGCATCCGCGCGAGTGCTTTCTAATACTCACATACTCATATTTCTTTTATCATTTTCTTTTCCATTTCCTTCTTATTTCTATCAGGCCCATAGCTAACTTACTACTCGCACCACCATAAAATGAGCTCAAATCCTATTAAGATACAATACGATAGTCAGCCCACTCTGGTTAAGATAACTAGGGTTTATCTCCAGTTTTATCGTTCACCAGGTCGCCCCTCTATCTGGCGATCGTCCTTTTTCATTGCGGTTGCCTTTCCTGGCACTCTGGCTTACGCCATGTGTCTCGTCCAGGTGACCCTCGTCCGCTACCTAAATAATTTAGGTACATACATTCGACGGTTTACCCCCGTCATGGTGCCTTTGTAGAAGTAGCTATACTATGACTCTTCATGAGTCTACATCAAATACTAATGTCTTCAAACATATTTTGTTTTCAAGACGATCATATACTATGCATACTCATACTTCTAATCCTCACATCATTCGTGTATGCACATGTTCATGTCACATAATAATGCAATAAATGTTTACTATGCAAAAGCATATCGAAACATTTCACTTCATCAATCATCACCACATATTCACATCAAAGCACATAGTCACATAAAACAAATACATATAACACAAATTATGTGTTGTAGGTGAGATTCCCACTTACCTGACGTCCTTAACCTAATTGCTAACCAGTCTGGTGAGTTTCCTAAAATCTCGTCCTTTAACCACGAGAAGACCATAAAATCAGTTTATATATTATATTAATTGACTACGTAAATTTTCGTTCGGAAATTCCATCAAAAAGGACGTTTGCCTATACCGTAATTTGCCCCTGAAAACACCGAGGAACAAATTATGATCGGGCGTTACGGAAAACCATGCCCATTAGACTCAGAATATTTTTCTGATTAACTAGTATAAAATATTTTTCCCCAAAAGTGTGTTAGTTTTTTTTTTAGAACCCATATATACAATTTGCGAAGTCTACTTTGCCTTACATATAATTCGGGAACTGGTATACTTTGTAAAGCTGACTCAATTCACAAACCTCTCAATTCGCAAAACACAACCATGAAATGGAATTAGTCAAACAGTACCCGCAAAGTCATTTTGCATACTCACTCAATCCGCGAATCTTCACACGCACAAATTTGCGAATCAATTTGCGAATCCATTTTACACTTCTACTTCGCGAATTTTCTCACAATTCGCAAACTAACTAAATTCACACACCATTCGCAGAACTTATTAAATTCGCAAAATCTCACTTTACTATCCAAAAACAGAAACTTTACACAAAAACCTTAAAACCCACGATCAAAATATTATTTTCTCAAGAACACAAAGATCGCCTTAAAAACTTCAAAATATATTTGAACCTTCAAAAATTAAAAACCTGTATAAAACATACACAGATCTAGCTTCTCGTATCTAACGCACTTAAAACATACTATAACATAAAGCTTAAAGATTAAGTATTTATACCCTCTCCAAGCTCGAGTTTGACTTCTGCTTTAGCTTCTCTCTAAATTCCTAATTCTCGCTAATTACCAAATGAGGTGTTTAATTTCTTTTCTTCATCTCGTCCACTTGAAGTTAATGATAGGTAAATGACAAAATACTTTAACCTAATCCCTATCTTAAATCACGTAAGGTTTTCTCGTTTGATAAAATCTTTACAAAGACCCATTATTACAGTAATTATTAAGTTATGAAATTCTCCTCCCTTGAATCCATAATTCACATGTTAGTCCTAACGAAAATTCACATCCTCCACATTCCTTAATTTCGAAACTTCATCTTTCGAAATTAATCCTTCAAGAATTCCTCTCATTATTATAATTTCAATACTCGTCATGAAATCATTATTCCACATAAACACATAATAAATAAAAATATGCAGTCATATAATCACGTAATATGCATGCAAATTTATTGGCCGGCTTACTTACGGGACCCGGGTATTACAATAACTGCCTAAGTGTGACGTATCAACTTATGCTCAAATCGTATAGAATGTACCGCCCCTTCATGCCATATGCTTTGTAGGGGGTGGGGGGGACTGGTATGACGAGCGGTGTCCAAGACGCACTCGAGACGTCAACACTGGGTCGGGATATACGACGCCAACTTAGGAACAAAATGCAAAACTCCCCAGTACTAGACATCTCGAGCATGATAGAAGACATGAATCCAATTCCTTTACCACTTACTATTTATCAAACGGGAGAATAAACCATCTCACATAAAAACGCATAAAACATGCATATCATTTCAAAAACCAACACGCAAGCATGGTGAATGTTTTGCTCAGCCAACAGTAAGCAAGAAATAAGATCTGAGTACTTTTCAAATTTTCTCTCTCGATATTGCTGTTCTAGAATAACATTTGACGGATGAAACATGGTGAATGTTTCTCCAACATAATTGCATCGCTAATAATTTCTCCACATAATTTCAGTGTAGAAGTAATTCTATAAACATCATTATTGTATTCGCTTACCGCTTTAAAATCTTGCAAGCGTAAATTCACCCATTCATACCTTGCATTTGGGAGAATAACAGTTTTTAGGCGGTTATATCGATCTTCCAAGTTTTTCCATAAGTCTTTTAGGTCTTTCACTATTAAGTATTCAATTTTCGGGCTTTCATGAATGTGGTGGCGAAGAAAAATCATTTCCTTTGCCTTGTCCTACTCGGATGTTGTATTGGTCGGTTTGATGATATTATCTAGATATTACGCTTTCAATTGAATCTCGATATCGAGTGCAACAAACTCAAGGCTTGCCAAATTCGTCATATTACTATAAAAAAAGAAAAAAAAATTAACAATGATAATATAACGCATAACTAATCTTCTTTAGTATCGGCGTTTCTTCAGTATCTTCCTTTGAAAAAATTCTTATGAAAAACATTATCAACGTCAAAATAAGTGCCCACGTAATAATAATACATATAAGCAAATGTTCAACACATATCGGACAGAGCAACATCCTTCAAAATAAAATATATTTTAATTAATAGTAATATTAAAGAAAATTACATTTTATAAGGAACATTACAATTAATAATAAAATTTTGGAAAATTTCATAAAAATATTAACCACATAGCGGTTACGATCACCGTAAATAAGGTTAGAAGCAGAAAATCCATCGTTGTATAAAACGACATGATTTTCTATAAAAATTAACATCATAATAAATTAATATATCAATTTAGCGAAACTATTAAATAAAAATATGTTAATATATTTTCGTAAAAGTCATTAAAAAATCTTCACACCCCACTACGGGGATTCGAAATCTGGACCTCTCACCACATTTAGTGACGATATTCCCGCGAAACCAACGCTATGACGTTTGGTTATATGTATAGAATATAAACGTACACACACACACACACACACACACATATATATATAATATATCTATGTACACATATATAAGCGTTGTTAAATATATCTATAATTATGTGGATAGGTAATATGTATATATAAGTACAAATGAATAATTTATACCTCGCGCTTGGGATGGTGTTCGCGATAGTATTCGAATGGTTAGAGACTCGTGCTGATAACATGTTATAAAATAATTATAACGATTACGTGTTTTACTAGTTACGATTATAGTAATATTAGAGAGATAACTAGAGAGATAATAACTTCTTTATTCAATACTTCTTCATACCATTTACCAATTAAAAAGCGCATTTTGTGATACGTCGCGTTTTAGTACCAATGTTGCATAACGTAGAAAGCGTAGTGTATCGCATGAGCTTTTCGGGCAGACTACTTTTAATCTAAAAAATGTATATGATATTCATACAGGCAACCTGTCAATTCAATCATGAAAACATTAATCGTAGGAATAACATTTAGAAATTAAGTGTCCCAAACAACTCAAAGACATAAAACCATAGATATAGATCTAAATATAATGGTGTCGTTTAATTTTATTTGAACCCAACATAGTCACGTGTTCAATTATTATGTCAATCGTGATGAGTGAATTTGAAACATACTACTTGCTTTTGAGAATTAGTCTCACCATGAGAGAGTATGGTGTAAGTTCATAGTGGATTGTGTGTGGTGATGATAGCTCGTGTCGTAAAAAGTAAAAAAAATAACGCAATACGCTATATGAGTAATTGAACTCACTATTTACGCTATTACTTGCGCTATTTGCGCTTTTACTCAAAATACTTACGCTATTTAGGACAAAACATTTATTTCGTTTACGCTTCAACACGTTTTCTTGCTAAGCTAAGATGCACTACAAAACGCGCTATGAAACGCTATTTAAAAGACTGCCATTTAGACAACCCCAAGTCACATAGTTATACTACTACAAATTCACTTTTACACTAAAATGTACAACATTTATTACATTTATACACATCATCTATCAATTAATACTCTTCTAATTTTTACAACATTCAATATAATACCCCAAATCTTAATACATCCAAATTTTAATAATTCAACAACAATCCATCCACATCTTAATATTATCCCTTAATATTCATAATATATCACTATTTTTCATTCGGGTATGTTTTTATCACCCGTGATTTTTCCTAGTAAGATTTAACGAACATATTCTTTGAAAAATATTCAAAGATAAGTATTGTCAACTTTCTACATGAATTATGCGCTACTCTTGTTGTCATCCATAATCTTCTTGTCCTCATCATATCCTATGAGCTACGACGACATTGATGACCGTACAATCTCCATTAAAATAATTTCGTAAAGAATGAGAACTATATTAATCAAGGGCCTTGCTTTAGTTAAAAGAAATATATATATATATATATATATATATATATATAATATATACTAGATGAGGACTGCCGCACGTGGTGCGGCTACGAGGAGGTTGTGGCCCGGAGTATGAATCATACAAAAATAGAGATACGCATAGGTAAGTGTACAACATATGTATTAAGAAATTTAATACATGGTTGGGTTTGGAGTTATTTTTTAAGTTGGAAATTTCATATTTTTTAAATGACCAACACAAGGTGGGAAGATCTAAAATATATTTGTATTGCTACAAAGGCCTCTGTTTTATTGGTAAACAGCTACAGCAGTAAAGACAAGTATGTTGGTGTAACTAATTTGTTGAACATTTAGGGTAATGACAACGAAGATTATTCCCGACAAGCTAATCTTACCAACCCCATTTGTCTTTTTTTTTCTCAAATTACCAACCCCATTTGTCAACCGTGTACTCGTCAAAGTAAAGCATAGCTGGTGGATCGGAATGCATAGGAAATAACAGTTGATTTTGAGTTTTTTTGCGTTGCGAGGTCGGCTAAAACCGTCGGTGTCATTTTTTGCACCATATCGAAAGGCTAAACAATCAAAGGCTGATAAAGTTCCAGCTGAGACTGAGGCATTAAACATCCAACGCCATGATCACCTTTGATTAACCCATAAATAAAACAAAGGAAATCATCAACTGACTTTAGCAATATGTAATTACTTCAAAACTCATTATAATCCAACACAATATCTACAAATGGTAACTGCACGTAATCCAACAAAGGCAGAGTTTGTACTACGTAGAAATGAAAGGTTCTAGCATAAGGACTCCATTTTTCAGCCAGCAGAGGTTTTCATATACAGTAAGATATATTCGAGTATTTATAGCCAAAAGAATCTACATTGGGAACTGTTCTTATATCTTCCAAAATGAATTACGACTGGTGTATGTGCCAGCATTCGTAACCGTAATGCTGACTATGCAAAAAAGATTACACTACCGATTTACCCTTGCTTTATGTGTTTGGTTGTTGTATGTACAATAGTTGAGGTCGGTTCAAGCTTACTTTTGCTGCTAGAAGAGGGAAAGAGTTCTTCTTCTGGTGTCTGTGCCTTTATGCCAATTTTATCCGTTGTAGTTGCAGGTCCGATGTTCTCTTCTATCGATTGGCTTGACGATGGTATCATGGAATCAGGAAGTCATGTGATAATGGTGTATCGAGTGACTGTCTGTCCTTTTACTTTGAAACTGTACGATCGAAGGTGGTACAGAGATTCGATATTCTTCATCCTTCTGTTAACACATGTGATATCAAACTTTTCTCCTTGTAAGAAGTCGACATGACTTATTTGTGAGAAGTAACATCATATTGTTAGGTTTAGTCTTGGAAAACTTACATTTTCTTCAATTTTGATGATGTCTTCCGCTGCCATTCCGAGTAGAGTTTCAGCATCTTTCTGTTCGATAAAAGCAGTCATGTTTCCGCACCTATCAGATAATTCCACTTGAAAGTGTAATCTGCATGTACTTTTTTTACTAAGCTTGCAAATATGGAAAACTGTTCTAAATAAATGTTCTAGAAATATAACTTACATTGCTAATCCCATGGGAAAAGTTTGATTGCAGTGAAGACATGGGAAGTTAGTACCATAAGTTGCTCCAAGATTTACTGCAATTTGGGTACTCCATGATGTAAAAGGCTTGGTCGGGTCTTCAATTTTCAGCTGGCCTTTGATCCAAAAGCGTTCAACCTAAATATGTTTAGGAAGCAATGGGATATTTGTCCGTTGGTGCTGCGTGGAATGAGAAAACTGGGCAATAATCTAAATTACCGGTTCGTGCAAACTTGTAATTTGGCTGATTTTTCTAATCTGTGATGGAGGTGGTCGTCCAATGATTTGGTGTTAAATTCCCTGGAGATGACGTCGTTAAGATACTTGTCTTCAGCTTTTAACCTGAATTATATACGCAAACATATAGGCATTTTATCTTATTTTATGCAAGTGGTCTTTATAAGCTACTAAACGCAATAATCGTGACTTTATTTTAGTACCACAGTTGAAGATGTTCAGCTTTAGAAATCGGAGGTTCGAAGAGGATGACGTTGTTTGCTGTCATACTAAGTGACCTAGTAGGAAACTAGGGTAAAGTTATATATTTTGCTTTTAGATTGCTTAGGAGAAAGGGTAAATTGGATAAACTATTAACGATGACATGTTATACCGTGGAATGTGTTGACCGATAGCCTCATACACAGTATTACAGGCCTATTGTGGACAGCATCTATCAACTTCTGCGAGTCAACTTGCGCAAAGTCATCCCATAAAGTTAATATTGTTGGTCTGCGCCTGCACGAAAGCATGTTATACTATATTGACGACGCTAAATTCTTGCAAAGTTTTCCCTTTGTCGTGGAACGTGGTGGGAAGACATGTATTACCGCACATAGTATGTCTGAAATATACATGCATGTAGTAATAAACGCCCATGTGGAAATTTTCAGGTTAAGCAAATAGAACAAATGATTACAATTTGTTGAAAAGAAAATTGGTAAAATTTAAAACATAATTGTTAGGTACAGTTAACGACAAATGTAAGAAGATGTTTGGAATAACTTACTGATGCGATTGTTGCTAATGTCGGTGAAGTTTGAAAATTGTGCGAATGGAGTTAACTCATACACATTTTGCAACGGCAATTCATGTTCTTTCGACGTCGCTTTGATGTACGAGTTCTTTGATAATATCATTTGGTATTGAGTGTTGACCATCGGTGCGAAACTTGTGCCAGTTTCTCTAATTTTGGCGCCTCCTATGTAGTACGTGTGATAAAGCTGGAGTACTTTGTCGAGTTGATCGACGTCTTGCTCATAAACAGTACACTGTATCTTCGTGTTCTGTTGATAGGAAAACTAAAAGATATCTTGAAAAAGAGACGTTGACAATGGAAAAATATATAAGCTTATTTTTTACCTCTTGATCAACGAAGACGAGCTTTTGCTGTCGGCCTCTAAATCTTTGGCGGACTGGGGTTTTTCCAATCACTAATACTTTAGTATACCAAGAGCAACTATAAGGGGTCAATTTCCCGAGTGGTGTGCAGCTGTTTTCCATGAATCTGAGAAAAAAGTAAAGATATAATGCATATATTGTAAAATGTAATTAAGTAACGAATTCTGAATATTTATAAATTGGAAACAGATGAAATAAATAATTTGAACTGTTGGGCAATAAAAGTACCATAGTAGCGCAAAATTAAGTACAAAGCTATGAGTGTGAGAGTAATATGTTGGACTGATGTGCAGGAAATCAGGTTGTGTATGGTAACAGTTACGTTTGCTAAAGTGAAGTTTATCTAATATTAGCAGCTTCTAAAACTTCGTGGTAAACTATGTTTTTTGTACGATTACAACTTTCTGTTATACATGATGGTGGTCGGATTAACACTTTTTGTTGGCGCATTGTTTTTGCTCTTGATAATGCGACATAAAGCTGGCCGTGTGAAAAAACAGGTTCTTTCAAATAAATGCCTACGGAGTCAAGAGTTTGTCCTTGTGCTTTGTTAATAGTCATTGCAAAACATAACCGCACGGGGAATTGTTTTCTTTTAAAAGGTATAGACGAGAAATTGCACTGTGGCGACTCCAATGTTATACGTGGAATAAATACGGTTTTACCCGTAAAAGTACCTACTGAAATTTCTGCGTAAATAACATTGCTGTTAAAATCTTTGCATATAAGGCGTGTTCCGTTACATAAATCCTCAGTCGGATTGAGATTTCTTAGCAATATTATAGGGGCATATCTTTAACACTAATTTATGTGGGGGAAGACCCGATGGGTTTAAAGAATGAAATAGGTCCTGTTGGTCTTGAATTGCACGCACACTAATATTTTCATAGTAGCTTAAATATACAACTTCATCACCAGGAAATCTACCGATCAAACTATCGTTAATTTCGTGAACAAATTCATTACTTGTAGTCAATATAGCTTTGTTCACAAATGTCGAACTATCAGAAGTAGTGCCGATGCTGGGAAATACTGCACCAATTAGTTTATTCAATGATGTATTGTCATCCTTAAAATCAATGTTTGCTTGAGAGGGAATTTGAATCTCACCTCTAATGTTTGTGGGTTCGGTTCCGTTACCAACATTTAATAGCTACGATGAAAATTGAGGGTCAAGTGATACACGCATGTTTTCTTGAAGCTTTAATTTTTCGAACGAATTCCATAAAGGTGACATTAATATGGAAGCATCTATAATATCATCTTTTGTGCCTTTTGCGACAACGGGTAATGTTTGACGAAAGTCACCACCGAATACAACGATTTTACCTCCAAATAGAAGCTTAGAATTCAATATGTCTTTTAACATTTCATTGAACTTTTCAATTGTAATGCGTTTTGCCATTGTAGCTTCGTCCCAGATGATTATTTTTGCTATTTTCAACTGGTAAGCCAATGTGCTTTGTCTACTTATATTGCAAGTTTTCGAATCATTTTCGTCTAACAGAATTTCGGAGAGCAGTAAACGAGAACTGTAGAAAATAGTTGTCGTAAAGCTCCAGGCATCAAGTAAGCAGTAGCCTCTTGAAGACACATTTCAGCTGTATTGTCATTCTCCAGCAAACCCATCATTTGTGCTACTTGTCTAAATGTTTTATAAGTATGTCCATTATTGTTCTTATATGATGGAATGAAGTTGGGTTCCCTACATGTAGCAGCAGTAACCTCAAATAAAATCTTTCGCATTCAGTTGGTTGGCAGGTTAATCTTCGGCCAATTACATTTTGCTTTTTATGTCGTTTCCATTCTTTCAAATTACTTGCCAAGTAAAGAACTCCGGAAATTCAATATATAAGCAGTTTTTACTCTTAACATAGTTGTCGTGTAGGTTCATGTGGAGAAATTGTGTTAGCATAGTTTTTTTTACTGTAGAATTGTCACAATCTCATTTAATGAGTTATTCACTGAAAAAGTTATCGACTGCTCGTCCTCTAAATGGACAGGTAGAGATAACACAGGAGGTTGCATATGATTAAGGTCAAATCTGAAAATTCGCCAAACTGCTTCAGGCGGTGAAATCCACCATGCTTGTTGGAAAGTTTTATTTCGTCATGGGTTGGTTCATTTTGATTTGCAATTAATGTGTACAATATTTTGTCATGCCCTTTGTAGATATATTTGTAGATATATTTTACAGCGTTGACAGTCGAACATATTTTGACATTAATATGACAGTTAAATTTAGCTAGTAAGTACGGATTATATGGTATAATCCACCGATTATCAAGGCGTGAATTTCTAACGTTAACAGAGCAGCTGTTGTTTCGACGATGGTAGATCGGACATGAATTATTTGCGTACTTGGTAATTTCTAAGAAATCTTTCGGATACCTGAACTTACAAACAGGACCATTCCTCATGCAAGGACATGTAGGATCAAGATTTCCACAAGGGCCATGCATCATGTGCTTCGTTACCAGTTGGAAGAGATAAGGATCATTAAGTGAATTTGGTAATTCAGCACATACGATTCTATCAAATGACTCAGGGGCATATATTTTTTACGTTTGATTCAGAATAAGCAAGAAATGAGCATGTGGTAAGCCCCTTTTTTGAAATTCTATGACATAAGTGTACAGACGTGCCATATCTCCGAAAAGACGAGTGAATAGCTGGAATGTACTTCGTGGTTCATAACCAATAGATTCACAGACGACGGAGACGAAGCGAGCAATCGTCCATGAGGTTGGTCTACGATCAGCAATCCCATCGGTGTAGTAAGCTTCAATAATGGTCGTAGATCAGTCAAAAGTAGGCATGACCTAGGTGTCGAGGCTTCCTAGTTGATCCTGATTGCATAGCCAAGATCAAATTAAAACCTCTTGACTGAAGAAAGAAAAGCTAGGTATTCATAGATAAGCCTTCGG
Organism: Craterostigma plantagineum; assembly: GCA_027422505.1. Taxonomy (NCBI): domain Eukaryota; kingdom Viridiplantae; phylum Streptophyta; class Magnoliopsida; order Lamiales; family Linderniaceae; genus Craterostigma; species Craterostigma plantagineum. Next base: position 40,868 of record JAPQWV010001259.1, read on the forward strand.
GAAGGGAAGGAGATCTAAGTTTCCTCATAACAGTAAGATCTATTCACATGCCGATGCCAGCCTACTACCAGCTAGCCATCCGCTTACAGAGCATGATAGGACCTAAGGTCGTGAAGCAACTAATCAAGCTCGCACACATAGGCCAGTACTAGATCTAGCACAAAGACTCATACAGGAAAGAATCGCTACCACTACTAGTTCGACTACTACCAGTCCCCCAGCTTAGCTACCTGTTTGGGGGGAGCTTTGCCCTGCTATACGCTTAACTACATAACATAAGAGGGTGGTTTTACCGCATGCGGGAAAAGCCAGAATAACACTAAAACAGCCTGACAACCAGATTCAGTCTAATGCCACTGCTTGCGGGGCGGTTAAATAAGAAGTGGGTTCAAGCTAAGAGTTCCTTGCCCTGATAGCCGGTTGGGCTACCAAAGCGAGACCAGGCTAATGGTGGGTCAGACCAGCCCCTAGATTGTTGATCTCATTTACTGCATCTCCTAAGAGCTGATGACGGAATGGACCACTCACCTTTCTTCCTTGACCTCATATCGATATGTATAATTGACAGAAACCACTTGTTTTTTAGCATATCATAAAGGCTCTATTTATAGCTTGTATCTGATTCCCTCGGCATATCGGTATCGGTGGGTGGCCGTGATGATGACCTACGCCTTTTTTTTGTAAGGAATCCCTTGCTTTCTGTGGATCGACCCGCTACTGAAGGATTGCCCTATAATCCAAGACCGACATGGCTGGTTCACACCTCTATTCCTACCCTAAATACATAAATATATAATATAAAACAGCATATTATAGAAGAGCAGCGGATTGGGTAATTGAGAGACTTCCCCTACCACCGACTATTGTTGCACAGAAACGAAAGGGAATCGGTCAAGCCATCTTTCAAGAGTTCGACTTTTGCACGAAATATTCTAGATACTATATCCGGCCTATTTTGTATCTCGTCTGAAGGCAGACACATATCTTTTATTCTGGCCAATTTGGATTTGTAGTTATTGTTAGGAAGATATCTGGTTTCCCATACCGTTGCACCAAGGCTATTGCATCCATATACAGTTTACGCATGTCTCTAGGTCCGCCTATAAATGATGCAGGTAATATGACTCGTGTGCCGATATCAGTACCATTTCTGAGACCTTGGCTTACACTATCTAATAGACCCTTGTAAGCTTCTTTTCGTAACTTAGTTTGCATTTCTTCACTTCTGATGAAATCCAACCTTGATGTTTCAATTTTAATGTACATGTCTACAACATATTGTTGCAGGAGTCTCCCAACATTCAGCAAAAAAGATTGATCGTTCTCTCTCATTTGTAACATATAACAATAATATTCACAACAAGAGACAGTAGTCCTTGCCACGTTTTTCTCCATAGCACCTACATCAGTAGGATCGTTAGTTTTAGTGTTTTAAAGAGCAAGCAGTAGTGGTGCGAATCTAAGATTTGTAAGTAAAAGTACCTTCACTTTCGGCGAGCAGAAGGTCGGCCGAGTTCTTAATTTTTTCAACATTGTAATTGCCTTCATTATGAAATGATTTTTCTGAGTACTCATTTTTAGTAGTATGATTCAATCTACCAACTTTTCTATGCCACCCGGGGTCTCTAGCGGGAAATATAAGTGGATATTGTAAAGGATCGTAACAACCAAAATAATGTTGAATATTCTGCGGTTTGCAATTTTTTGGATATATTTGAATGTGTGCCGTCATATGTTCGTTGTCTGTATTAGATTGCAACCATATACCAGCAACATGTGATGCGTGCGGTTTGTTAAAAACGCGATCATCTACAGAGGGATTAAGTTGTAAAGAAATTTTGTAATCATTCAGATGGTCAATATTGGTAAGGTTTCTGAAAAACCTAGCATATGGATTGACATCCATTATGCTGAGCAATTTTGTGACAACACTTTCTTTAAAATTTGGATGAATAGACATGCGATTCGAGACTTCGTGTTCGGTGTCAAAGAAATACAACTATAGATTTTTCGGGTTCTTCCCAATAGGTGGAATTATCTGATCCATAAAATGGTACAATCGGCCTTGCACACGAAACGTATAGATACCACTACTTCTCTTAGCTAATGATTTGTCATAATGTACTCCTAATGAGGTGAATGCAAACATATTGTTGTAAGTACGAACGTACTGCCGAAAATGTTTAGCATCTTCACTGCTACCTATGTATAGATCTAGTAAATCAGGAGGCATTTTTCGAAATCGGAAGCTTCACCTTTCCTAACGAAAAACAGAAAGTAGGTGGTTCTAAATATATTCGTCTTGCATTGCAAAACTCACAACTTGCTACTCTTGGCAGTAAATCAGGCGTCTCTGGTATAAGCTGTAAAGGATCTGCAATACTACTTGAGCTACTACTTAATTTGTACCGTTTCCTAGCTCGTTCATTTTTCATTACCCTACGTTCCTCTAAGGAACCATATTTTTTCTCTTGTTTTCTATCATTTTTATTATTCGACAATATACTTATAGTGAGTACTGAATATAGTGAGACACTAGTATGATTATTCCTAGTTCGGATTGCTATAAACATATAAGTAGGGAAAACGAAGATTAACATAGAACATGGCAAAATAGTAAATAGATTACGGGCGATGAGTATGAAGATCAGCGTAAGTGAATACTCGGCCCTCTCAAACTGTAGCGATCTTCAACTGTTCCCACCTGAGACATACGTGAAACAAATCGTAAAATAAAAAATGAACCAAGGGGAAAAAGCAGTAATAGAAGAAAGTAAGATTGTCGTTGAGTGAGTGGGTCTCTAGTGGATTAAGAACACAACGAAAGGTATGCGACAATCATTAACACAGCACAATTAACAAGCATATGAACGCGTTGGTTTTCAGTTGATTTTCTCTGTAACTTAGTAAAAGTCTTCGCGGAAACTTCACCGTTAAAGAGCCGAAGGCATAAACTTGTAGAAAAACCTACATTTGCTCGGTGATGTGGCATATCTTTTCCCCGTAATTAACCAATAATGTAGCGTGAAATTAGGAAAGGTCGCAAGTTTTATTGGAAAATGGGTTGTGCAAAGGTTTACATAAGTGACACTAATAACTTTTAAAGTAGGGAGCAATGAGGTAAAGGGAACAGGCAGTGGCGCAAGGCATCGAAGGCCCTAAAAACGGCAAGCCGTAGGCGGTGGTTGTAATGGAGGTCTACAATTTGGGCAGCCGTCTAATAATATTTCTCTACTTGAACAACGTCATCCCAAGAAATATTAATGCGGAAAACAAAGCTGCACGAAATTACGTGGGGAAGGTAACGATGTCTTCTTTGTTTAGTGGTTGTCATGAAATGGCTCTAGTGAAGCACCTAAAGTGAGAAAGACAATTATACTGATATAAATATTTGGGAAAGATTTACAATAAAGGCAGAACAATCCCAGACAAGACCCTTTTGCCAAATATGTCTATGAAATGCTATGGCTCTAATCAGAACATGGTCACTTGAGCGAAATAATGGGGCTAAGTTTATCACTCGTCAAGGGAAGTCGACTAAACGGTGCACAAACGACCAAGACCCGAGCCGCTACGGCTGAGCAAACATGAGAGAGGCCAACACACTTATGGGCAAGAACAAGGCAACAAAAGCAAGACTGGAACGATGAGGGGTCGAACGTAACAGCTGAACCCAAGCTGCCCAAGCCTGAGGTCAACTCTGAACTTAGAGAGCCAATTTCAGACCATGGCCGCTGAAACATGGCGGAGAACAGACACCCTCTGGCCAACGTCGAAGGAGAACCTAAATATATTAGAAACGAACGCAAGTGAACTCCTTACGCCGGACGTCAGAGCCCAAAACCATATGCCCCCAAGCTGACTATGCTAGAAAGAGGTCACTCTAAGCGAGCTGCCAAGTTGGGTAAGGTTAGCCGTCAGCACGAGGGTAGGCTGCTTTGCGAATTGCCCCATCAAGCTGAGATTACAGATGTTAGAAGCTGTGAGCTCGAATCATGTTATTTTTATTTTACCTTCGGAAGTTAAGTTCAAGGCTAATATCCGTAATTCTACAGACCCGACTGGGGAGGTAAGGGCAAAGCTGCCGAGACCAAACCCGACAGAAGGGGAAAACGGACCATGAGTTAGGCCAGAGTTCATGAAACAGCAGAACGAGGCCGAGGGCAAACCCAACTCAGGCTCGTAGAAGTGACGGGGGGTAAACGGAAACATAACTAAGGTTAGGAGTCCTGCGGCCATGGACGAGCCGAGGCCGAAATTAGCGGTAGGTCGGACGGCGTAGAGGGCGCGACAACAAAGGTAGACGGGGAAATGTGACAGTGGCGAGATGAGATAAACAACGAAGGAAAGTAAATTACCTAGCTAGTTAGGAAATTACCTTGGTCAAACCTACTGTAAAAGAAAGTAAAGAAGATGACTGTCTGTTGATATTATCAGTGGAAAACGTACCGCCGTTTGAAGAACCAATAATAGATACAGTGAGAGTGGGCTGCTCTTGTCTTGGGAGTGGAGACTGGTGAAAGGAATGTTTATCCACGTAACTTATGTTATGGTGTAATGAATGAGTACGTAATTTTAATTTTAATTCTCCTGGTAACCTGTGACCGAGGGGAAACTGGCTGAAAGCCGGTTGATTCTCCCTTAGTAGGTAGTAATAGAAGTGCAATTCCACGTGCATAACAAACAGGCTGGCTTCTCTTAATTCCAACTGTATCATCAGAACAATCAAACACATAATCTTCGAATAAAACCAAAACGGTCCTCGATATTTCTTGGCGAAATTTTACAAAAATACTAAACAAATCTAACCCTCGTTTATCTCTTAAAAAGAACAAAATGAAGAAACCTCGCAAACTCCCACTGTAATGCTTCTTCACAACTGAGACTACTTAGTGCCAGGTGTTCTTTGTGGATTGTAATGGGATTTTTTAAGTAAATAGCCTTTGATTTGGTCATCTTTCAAAAAATAGCACCCAAAATCGAATTTTACCTTTGTACCCTTACTAACTCTGCGCTAAAGACTATTTTACCCTTATTTAATGTATATCAACAACCTCAACAACACTTTACGAAAAAATTAATTAAAGGGCTTACAGGTTATACTGTAGGGTAAAAGGAAAAAAAAGCAACCACTTTAGTTAAAAAAGTAAGATTTCTCTCCCGCCCCTGCACTGCAAATCGTTTATTCTGCAACTCAAACCCAAATCAATCGACTCAATCGACAATGACATTCAACGCGAACACCCAAAGAGTGGAGGTATGTGTTCTACTCTTCGTCTTCTTCAATTTAACACGAGAAGGGATCTGGGAACGACCCATCGAACCCTAATTTGGTGCGGACCCGTGCTTGCAAGCATAGGACAGTGCTTGGTAGCATAGGACCCGTGCTTGGTAGCATAGGACTCGGCTTGCTAGTTTAGGACTTGTGTTTGCAAGCATAGGACTTGTGCTTGCAAGCGTACGTCGCTTTTTAATGCATGGGTCCCGTGCTTGCAAGCACACGATCCCCGCTTATGAGCAGGGGACCTGTGCGTATTTCACGGGGACCCTGAGTATTAGCGCGGGTCCCCTGCTTAAACGCTCGGGTCCTCTGACCTTAACGGGAGGGTCCCGTGTCACTGCTCGCGTGCAATGTCGGGGGACCTGCGCGTTATAAGCATTGGACCCGCGGGCTATGACCAGGGGACCCTTGCTGGGACCGCGCCGATGCGCAGGGGTCTCATGCACATCTATGCTTGAATCTCAGCATATGCGATGCGGTCCCCTGTGCATCTGTGCATAAAGGTTTTCTATTTTCAATATTCATACCACGTATGTATTTTACGTATAAATTAGGTTATGATGAAGAAGCAGTTCGACACAGTGGACGAAGTTCCCCATTTCCGTGTAAAGCTGAGCTCGTTATACGGCAAGACCAGCGAGCTGATAAGACAATGTCTGAACCACCACGAGTGGTAGATTTTCAGGAACGAGAGTCCGTTCGGCCGCCTTGTTAGTGCGGAGCCTGATTTTAACCTCTCGGGCCAGTTGCTGTGGTACCTCATCCAGAGCCAGACGAGGCTGCATAACCGGGAAGAGTTGTGGATGATTGTTGGCAACAAACCACTTCGATTTTCAAAATCGGAGTACTGCCTAATCACCGGGCTGAAGTTCGCAGCCGAGCTACCACCGGTAAGCGGCAACGAAGTATTGGCGAGGAGACATTTTGGCGGTAGATCAAAAGTCCGCATGTCGCACGTCAAGCACGTGTTGGAGGAGTTGTCTGGCAAAGAGGACGATGTGGCAAAGGAGACATTTTGGCGGTAGATCAAAAGTCCGCATGTCGGGTGCTCATTGACAAGTACCTTGCAGCGGCAAGATTTAGGTAATTTTTTTTTGTCGATGTCAAACTCATTTATCGTACATAACCATGTAATAATACTTTTTTGCAGTGATAAGGTTTGGGAAAGTGACAGGTTCGACGTGGATGCCCAAGGCTTCTACATGTTGCTCTTCGATGATATGCTCAAGTCCAATTGTCTTGACTCATATCTCGATGGCTTGAGACGAATCTATGCGGACTCCGATTATTATCCTCGCGTCTTCGTCTTTCCAAGTTACGTGCAAGACGAGCACTTTAGAAAGGCGCAAAAATTGAATAGGATGGCGAAAGTGACGGTGGATGATATGTCAAAATTCCTCAATGGATTGTCGACAAACAGTCGGAGCTGGTTGGAGCGTCTCACGGAGGATGAATTGGTGCGGTGCAAGTACATCATATCTCCCGTGTTCGCAAAAAATCACTGGACAGTGCTTATTTTTGACGCGTCAACGCAAGCATTCGTCCTAAACGATTCGTTGGGCGTGTCGCGGGTGCAATTCACCGGGAGAGTGTTCGTAAGTAGCTTCAATCCGTATGTCTATCATTTTTATTTATTTGGTAACATGTTCGCAACATTTGCTATATTTTGCAGGCGGAGTTTCTCTCCGCATATTGGCGTTCAAGTTCAATATCGTTGTATAGGTGAAGCTAAATAATAAAATGAATCGGAGTCAGAAGGCCGGCAGCTTGGATTGCGGGGTTCATGCGGCATTGATGGTGGAGACGATTATGGTTGACACGCCCAAATTTTTCGAATATCAAAGGCAAATTGATATTTCAGCATATCGCTCCATTATGGCTGCACGGATATTGCGTGACCAGCATAGCAGTATGCTCCATTTGTTTGGTTGAGTATAGAAGTGTTAAATTGTTGGTGGGTGTTAGGACATTTTGGACATGGTTTAGTTGAAGTCTTTATGGATGTTAGTTTTAGGTTTAGTTGAATAAAATTTTTTTCATTATTGAATAGTTGTTTCTCTGTATGAAACGAAACGTGATGGGTGATTTGACATGTGACTGAGAAAAATTTTATGACCCAATACTCAATAATTGTTCAATTATTGGTACGACACTGTAGGCGCACATGACCAACCCCAAATTGGCAGACGACCCGTTCATATACGCTTGGGACCCGTCCATCAGCGCCAATGCAATATGCGCACGTCCCCTGATGACTACGTGCGGGTCCCCTACCTTCACGTTATGGTCCCCAGATCAAAAAGCGCCGGTCCCTTGTGTATATGCGCACGGACCTTACCATATGTGCGGGTCCCCTGTTTTCACGTGATGGTCCCAGATCAACAGCGCCGGTCCCTTGTGCATATGCCCACGGACCTTACCATATGACTTGATAAAAAATTTTTCATTATTGAATGATTGTTTCTCTGTAGGAAACGAAAAGTGATGGGTGATTTGACTTGTGACTGAGAAAAAACTTTTGACCCAATACTCAAAAAATGTACAATTATTGGTACGACTCAATAAGCGCACGTGACCAACCCTAATTGGCAGACGAACCCTTCATATACGCCTGGGACCCATCCATCAGCGTCAATGCAATATGCGCGGGTCCCCTGATGACTACGTGCGGGTCCCCTGCTTTCACGTTATGGTCCCCAAATCAAAAAGCGCTGGTCCCTTGTGTATATGCGCAAGGACCTTACCATATGTGCGGGTCCCCTGCCTTCACGTGATCGTCTCCATATCACAATGCGCCGGTCCCTTGTGTATATGCGCACGGACCTCACCTTATGTGCGGGTCCCTTGTGTATAATTAATTAGCTTCTTCTATTCCCTTAATTTTATTATAAAAGAAAAAGTAAAACAAATTAATTAAAAACAACGCATGAATGTATTAAAAGCCGCACGACCATTTTGCAGCAGAAAGCATTCATTCTACCAAGCAAGCTCACCTATTTATTCTTCTTCTACATCATCGTCCTTAAGAAAAATTAGATACATTTGGTCTAATATAGGTGATAATCATAACGATCACGAGCATTGTTTCTCAAGTCGATGGTCAGTGGATAATTTGCGAGGACAATACGTCGAACTGGTTTCCCGATCCAAGTTGCCGATGGCAATCAATCTTGGTCGACGACGGTTCATGCACGTTAGATCTCACTAGCGAGATATTGAATGCATTGTCGTTACGCAGCGACAATACCAAAGTAAGGATAAGCTACATGCCTTGCATAGACTACAATTATGTGCGCCCCATCTACATCGAGAATGATTACGGCGTATGTGCGTACCTTGGTTGTGGTTGTCCATGATTAAGACCACCTCTTCACGTGGAACTTGAGTTATCCGTCATTGTGGCACATCAACCTCATGATAATGATTTGTCTGGTTTCGACGTCGGCCTTATAGCGCAGTGCGATACAAACGCAGAAATCCAACCATTTGAGGGTTTTCCCAGCACATCTTACAATCATCCTTACCAAAGTAATGAAAGCAGTGGCTATTTAGGCGATTACTCCGGAATGGGCGGCCAAGAATATGATAATGAGAACGAGCAAGTCGGCGGGAAGATGAAAATGAAAACGAGCAAGGTAATACAAATGATGATGATGATGACGATGAGTATCATGTTAATGAGCACGACGATGCTCTAGATGTGGCCGAAGATGGTACCTATTCGTTTTTGGATGGTTCGACCCTCTACGTTGGACAAGAATTTCGTAGCAAGAAAGAATTCAAGGACAAAATCACTAAAATCGAGTCGCTGCATGCTTCGAACTCCATGGATAGGTCAAACAAAACCCTGTAGGTAGTGAAATGTGCGAAGGAGAACTGTGAATGGCGAGTATGAGCTGCAGGACAAGAACTCCCCCTTTTTCTCAATCCGAAAGTACAGCAACACGCACACGTATGGCGTGTCTCATCGACGCCGGAGACATCGCTAGGGAAGTTCGTCACTCATATCGAGCACGTTGTTGGAAAATTTTAGGGCTCCTAAAGACATCCCGTCACCCAGTTCCATACAGTCGATGATGCAAAGCAGGGGAGTACAAGTTTCATATTACAAGGCTTGGAGAGGGAAACAAATTGCGACCGATGAACTAGTTGGTAACAGGAACGCTTGCTACGGTTTACTGCCGGCATACTTAGATGCGGTGAGGCAAGCCAACGAGGGCAGTATCACCGATGGGGAGATGGACGAAGACAATCGGTTCAAGTACATGTTCTTTGCATACGACGCATGCGTCAGAAGCTTTTCGTTCATGAGGAAAGTCATTTTTATCGACGTGACTTTTTTGAAGGGGAAGTAGAAGGGTGTCATGACGATTGCCACTGTGCAAGACAGAATTACCATCAATATCCTATGGCATGGGGTCTTGCCGACGAGACGGAGGGAACGGAGTCGTGGACGTGGTTTCTCTCGAGATTGCGACGTTTTGTCGCGGATGGCGACGATCTCGTGATAATTTCTGATCGGAACCCTGGAATAAAGAATGCAGTTCCGGCCGTTTTTCCGACGCGTTTCATGGTTTCTTGCGTGGCACCTTCAACAAAACGTGAAGACGAAAATGAAGCGGAAAGGTGCTTGCTCAAAATTTTGGCGTGTCGCCACTGCCTACACAAAGAGCGAGTCCGACCGTAATTTTAGGCAGCTTGAACAGAAATACGAGGACGTGGCAAAATATCTTGACAAAGTTCCAAAGGAGACGTGGACGCGAGCATATTGCCCTAGATCAAGATACAACATAATGACCACCAAGTCTATAAATGCGGCTCTACGTAAGGACCGAGAGCTTCCAATTATTGGACTCTTGGACTCGATTCATCGACTAACATCATCATGGTTCAGTAAGCATTGGCGATCCGCGGAAGCTTCAATCGCCGCGAACATGACTAGGTTTACGCCGAAGGTGGAGTCGATCATACGAGAGAATTCGCTGAGTCGCAAAAATTTCATACGTCGGAAGTCGGGCATATAACATATAACGTGTACGGACAGCATGTGAACGAGGTGGTCTTGGGGCTGTGCAAATGCACGTGCATGATGTTTGACATCGATCGTATCCCATGTCCACATGCGATTGCAGCTTGTAGTTCTGCCCAAGTGCCGGTACATTCATTAGTGCACGATTATTATACCTTGGAGATCTGGAAGTTGGCATACGAAGGTACTAGACGGTCGGTAACGGATCGCATTGAAAGTAGTATGGACATGTTGCCCTTGTTGGTTCACAACGTGGACGACCCAGAAAAATAGGTTACCTTCGGTGGGTGAATTTGGTCGGAGATAACGTTGTGGTGTTTGCGCATATTTGTATTACGTACGTTTATACGTTGCCATTTGTGTTCCGTTACGTTAGGTTGTGTTAAGTGCGTCTGCTTTCTGTGTTGCGTTGCCATGTTATGCTTCGTTTAGGTAGCACATTTTAGAAAATTACGGTATGAATATGGAATTAGAAAACCCTTATGCACAGATGCGCAGGGGACCGCATCGCATATGCAGAGAATCCCACACGAATACGCATGAGACCCCTGCGCATCTTTGTGCTTCCCGCCGGGTCCCCTGATCCTGCGCAGGGAGGGGCGCGTTACGAGCATGGGACCCAAACGTTAAATGCAGGGGACCTGCCGATTACCATATGGTACCCGCACATTAGGGTTGGTCACATTCGCTTATTGAGTGGGACCAATAATTGTTCAATTATTGATGAAAAATGACATGTCAGTGCAGTGTCTTCATTTATTGGTCAAAAGTGACATACCAGAGCAATGTCATTGTACAGTATGTACAGGGCTGATGACTTGACATTTGATTCCCGATTTGGGGCTTCAAAGGATGTGAAAATAAGATAATAATGAATAAAAAATTAAGTGCGCGCTAAAAAATTAAATTCCTTAATAAGATAATAATGAATAAAAAATTAAGTGCGCGCTAAAAAAAATTAACCGCTAAATTAACAATATCTAACTCCAAGTTTAAAACAAAAAATATATATTCCAACATGTATTTGAAGTTGAACGATCTCTGGTGTATATAGTAAGAGAGCACACCCAGAAAACATACTCGTGTTTGTGATTTCTGTAGGATGTAACAATCTTATAGACTGAATGTAATTCTTGTGTTTTTATCCAATTTTTTGGTTCTGTGCTATTTTATGATGACTTTATATTGTGTTCTACGATAAACAAAGTATAAATACGCACAATTAATCGCTTACTTCCATTGAATTAACATTGCAAAAAAGCACATGAACACAGGGGACCCACATGCTATGGGCAGGGGACCCGCGCATCAAAACAGGGGACTCGCACATATTGCATAGTCCCCATACTGAGATGTCTGGGTCATCCTTGGTCCCGTCGAAATTATAAGCATGTTATTGCCGGGTCCCGTCCGGTCCCTTCAAATTGTTGCGCGATATAAGCAGGGGACCCACGCGTAAAGGGCAGGGGACCTGCGCGTTATGAGCAGGGTCCCCGCACTTATATTCAGGGGACCCGCGCAGGGAACGTGCGTAGCAAACAACTGAAAAGTTAATATCAACCAAGTAAAGTTATGTCAAATCACTTGCAATTCAGTTATTTTTATGTCAAATCACACATCACTCTCATACTGACAAAAAGATGGAAAACACAGAAAAATCAATCTTTCACAATTCTAAACCCTAAATTCATAGCCAACACACGTAAAGTTAATATCAAACAAGTAAAATTAAAATTCAACAGAGAAATTCAACAACACATGAAATTTATATACAACATAGGAAATTTTAATCAACAAAAAAACATTACTAAAAACTGTCCCAATCATTCTTCAAAATAGAACATGCGAGGTATTTTCTAAAATCCTTCATATGAGTTTGATTGAGGCGGGAGACGTCGTCCTTCTTCACCATAAGCGATATTGCAGCCAGCAACATCGCCGCCACGCCAGCTTCTCCACTGAAAAATCATATCCGACATGACATTTATTTTTAAACACGACGGCCGATAAATAAAACGCAACATTCATGAAAACTTAACGCAAAATTAAGTATACAAAACTTACTCATTTTGTTTTCTGAAGTCGCGACGCTAATCAGCTGGCCAGCTCTTGCCCTTGGATGGCATGCGTTTTATCAGGTTCAGCTCCTTGAAAATCGTCGGGATTACGATCAGAAGTTTATTGACGTCGTCGGCGATATATCGCCACTCAAAGCCAGGAGGCGCATCAGAGTCGTAAATCGTGAACGACTTCCCTGACACATCAACAACGAACAACACCCATTGGTCTCGCGTACGCATGGGCATGGCAACGTGGGGTCGCTAGATCCCACGACCTGTTCTTCCAATCTTCATCTTCTCCCCGCGCGAACGGGAGCAATCTCTTGAAGCCTTTCCCACATGGCTTCCCGGTGATACTTAGCACCCCTCGCACATCGACGAGCGTCTTAAAGCTATGGGGCATGTACGCGACTGAGCTCGCAATCGATTTGCTAAATTTCTGAATGTTGACGATCCCAGTGATGCATTCATCGACATGCTGCAATAAAATATAGACCGTTTTTCAACACATTCAAGTAAGGTGACGAAAGGTATTTGGTGAATTCATATGTACCATCTCATCAGTGGAATACCCTCAGTCGTAAGGTTCAGGAGCCATCCAGGGTCGTGTTGTTGTAGCTTTCCCTCGACTTTCGCACCGGTAATCTTCATGAGCGTTAAAAGTTTACTTTCGACCGACGGCCAGTGTTTAGTTGCCTTGAATTGGATATGCCGCTCGAACACCGAAAGCTTTGGAGCTTTGACTGTATTCGTCGAGGGGAAATCGGTGAACGGCGTCAATTGGTACCAAGAAGTGTTCTTCGGCCGCTTAGGGGTTTTCTCTTTCACGATGCCTTTTTCTCTCGAAAATCTTAGTCGTTCACATATATTTGATTCTCGCTCGTAAATGTTTTCGGTCAACCATTTAGATTTGACTCAGCAAGAAACTCCTTAGGGTACTGTACCTCTACGACCAAAATCAATTAAAGAAATTTTACGCTCGAAAATTCTGGTTTGAGTCTCTACATTGTGGATTCTGGTCAACAAAATTTTTCGACGCTTAAAATTTTCGATCGCAAAATCTCACTCAATAATTTTACGATTGATCTCACTGTTTGCACAATTTCTCAGCGTAAAATTACGTTCAAATCGAAATATTTTCCGCTCGAAAATTCTTGAAAAGTACCTGACGCGCGAAAACAGTACCATCTTTTCAAATCGAAGAAATTAATTTCGATCAAACTTTAAAGATTGAATCAAAATCAATTCTCGATCATTTTCGAATCAAACGCTACTAACGAACTTTGTCACTTGTGAAGCACATTACATCATCTTCAAACGTTCAAAACACTTAACGAAGATCCTTCAACAACTCAACTACTACACAAAATGGATGCTTATTCTCTCGGAAATGACAATCGTCCGCCGATTTTGCAACTAGGCGAATACACCGTTTGGAGAAGCCGCTTCCTCAATTTCATCGCTTTAAAAGATCAAGCTGAAAATTTACTGCAGTCTCTTGAAGAGGGACCAACACAATTCTGGGTCCATGTACCCGGTGATGAAACAGCTACTCCTCTAGGCGGAGCCTAGGAAATACTCTATAGAGGAAAGGGCTCGAGCTAAGGCTGATCTAGTAGCCATGAATACCCTCATGCAGGGCATCCCCAACGACATATATAGACAGATTGACAGCCTTTCGGCTAAAGGAATGTGGGATGAACTGCATAGCATGATGCAGAGGACGAAAGTTGGCATAAAGGCCAAAAAGGCGAACATTCTCACTGCTTACAACTCCTTCAAAGCAAAGCCGGAGGAGATCTATATAAGATCTACCAAAGATACCTCACTCTTCTCAACGAGATGGGGAAGATAGAAATCACGAAGACCAATATGGAGACAAACATTAGATTTCTCTCTTCTCTGCCCGCGGAATGGAAGAAAATATCCACTCAAATTCGACAGAATAAAGATCTAGAGGAGTTGGATATCCATGCCGTGTTTGACAATCTCGCACAACATGAGGATGATATAAGCGAGATTCACAAGGAGCAGAAGGGCAAACAGATCGATGATACCGTTGCCTTAGTCTAGGAGAAGAGGAGCTCAAAGTCAAGAAAAGTAAAGATCGTCAGGCCTCCTTCTCCTTCAGAGTCGGAAGAAGAATCGGACTCCGACTTGAGCCAAATATAAAAGCCCTAGGGAAGCAGTTGGCCTTCATTGGAAAAGTGATGAGTAAGAAGTACCTCAAGAAGAAGTCTTCAACCTCAGCCAACAGACTTCGGACTACAAGCTCTAAAAACAAAGAACGTGCGCCAGAGAGCTCCGACGTCAAGAACCCAAAAGAGGCTAACAAATGCTTCAACTGTGGCAAGCAAGGTCACTTTGCCAGAGAGTGCACTCTTCCAAAGAAGAGAGATGCCAACTACTACTCCAAGAAGCTCCAATTGACTAAACAGAAGGAAGCTGGACTAGCTCTCATGGACGAACAAGACCAATGGCTCGAGGACAGGTCGAGTTCTGAAGAAGAGAATTTAGCCCTCATGGCCCGTCTCGACAATGAATCGGACACCGAAACATCCAACCGGACGGATGAAGACAACGCATCCACCTCGTCAAAAGATGTAGTCCTTCCACATTATTGACCATGTTAGAATCGTATAAAATAGAATACGCTAACATGAAACATGAGCAGAAATGTATAAAGGAAGTAGAAGACAAATTGTCTAGGTCTAAAGAGAAGATCACTAGTCTCGAATCCGAACTTAGCGTTCCCATACGAAGATAGAGGAACTCACTAAGAGCTTACATTCTAGGGAGACTAGCTCATCTAAGACAGAGCAGTATAGTGAAAAGATTAAAGAATTGGAGGATAGGCTAGCAAATAACTACAATTGTTTGGTTAGGAATCTCAACGAGAAAGCGACCCTCAATTATAGGATAACCGAAGGTACCACTACGATTACTAACTTAGAAGCCCAATTAGAATAATCAAATGCAAAAGTTAGTAAACTTAGTGTAGAATTAGATGCCTGTCAAGTCTCCAAAATTACAATAGAAAATAACTATGCTCTCTTAGGGGAAGAACGAAAGAAGTTATATGCTAAGGTTAAAAAGTTAGAAGATCTTCTTGTTAGAAGGGAACAGACTGAACAGACAATATTCTTAAATCAACCCAAGGACTTAGAATTTTATGATTATAAATTTGGCTTAGACTTTGAGAACCCACGGTGTTTGTCAATAGTTGATTGTAAGCACCTTTACGACATCCAATACATGGGTTTAGGATTAACAGATCTTATGGTTTTTACTAATGCTAAAGAGATAGATGCTTTAGAAGAAACCAAAAGAAAAGCCAAGATTGGGGTTGAAATTCCCTTCTCCTACACCGAATTGAATCAAAGCTACAACATCAGGGAACTTCCCAAAGGTTGGAGTCTTGAGTCAATTAATCTACCCGTAGATCTTTCTATTAAAGAAGAAGCACAAAATCACCATTCTGAAAATTCTCTCTATATACCACCTATTGTTAGGAAAATAGAGGAGTTAAGAGGTTCATTAGAAATTGAACGAGAGAATTTTGAAGCTGAAAAGAAAAAGTTCCTAGAAGAGATTGAGAATCTTAAAGCTTCTTCAACACCCCAAGTTATTTCCCACGCTATTCCAAAAAGCGTGAAAATAGAAAAGCGCCTTCAGTAGATCATAAACGTTTTATTAGAAGTGCTAAGCCTAACACTATTTCACCTACGTCTACGGGGAGCGTAGGGCCAGCACTAGATACGAAGGCGTGGGTGTCTAGAATGAAAATAGAGAAAGAGCCCTTTCCTCGTTTCAAATACTTCTACACACTCAGTCAAACCAATCACATTTAGGAGCACTAATTTCAAAATAGGCTCCACATCGAAAACAAAAATTAATAATTCTAAACAAATGCATCTAGGATGACACGTAGAAACAAGATCCAGCCATAAAGAAAGCATATGGCGTTATACATGCTTGTACTCACCTAAGGTATCCCGTTAAGATTGTATCCCCCAAGCACCTTAGGAGACTATCAAATGAAAAGATCTTTTCCTCACTCAAGCCTACTCGTGCATTTGGTCGTGCTGAAATTCAACTTCCCTGCCAGGTTCAACCCACTTGGGTTCCTAAAACAACTCCTAAGAAGACAAAAGCCATAGAGGCTAATTCTCCTAAAGCAAAACCCAAAGTTACCTCCTCGAAGGCAACTTGGGTCGCTAAAGCTCCTATCGATAATAACTTAGGAACCATATCCGAACCAAAATCTAAATCTGCTAATCTGAGAGGACCCATTTTTAAGTGGGTACCTAAAGCTCTCTAAATTGTTTTTGCAGATCCATCATGTGTGGTACATTGACTCTGGTTGCTCCATACGCATGACGGGAAATCAAGAGCTGCTGAGCAACTATCAAGACCGACTGAATGGAAAAGTCAGGTTTGGAAACAATGATTCAGCCCCAATTCTAGGACTTGGGGATATCATTCTGGAGAATCTGACTATAAAAGATGTCTCCTACGTCGAAGGCCTCCGCCATAACTTGTTCAGCATAAGCCAGTCTGTGACAAAGGGTTCCAGGTGGTCTTTCATGCTGACCGGTGCAGAATTTTGGATAGTCAGGACACAGAACTCCTTCAAGGACTTCGGAAATCAAATCTATACATGATAAACCTGACATCCGTACGGCCCTCGACAGTTGTATGCCTCATCTCTCAGACTGTTTTACAGAGGAACAACTTATGGCATCAACGAATGTCTCATCTGAATACGAAAGCTCTCCAACGCCTTTCTACGAAAAAGTTGGTCCATGGTCTTCCAAGTATACTACTACAAAGGGAGCATCAATGTTCGGCATGTCAATTAGGAAAAATGAAGCGAGCGTCTCATCATGTCAAACAAATTGCGTCTACTTCTCGCCCATTGGAACTAATCCACATGGACCTCTGTGGGCCAATGCAGACACAGAGTATCAATGGACGCAAGTATGTGCTAGTTATCGTCGATGACTACTCTCGCTACACGTGGACAAAGTTCCTCCGAACCAAAGATGAGACCGGTGACTTGATTATCAACTTTGTGAACACTACTCAAAATCTGCTGCAACAGACTATTCAAGTTATTCAAACAGACAACGGCACTGAATTCAAGAACAATCACGTCAGTGAGTTTTATCAGAAACTTGAATAAGTAAACAATTTTCAGCCGCCAAGACTCCTCAATAGAATGGGGTAGTCGAACGAAAGAACAGAACTCTAGTGGAAGCCGCGCGTACGATGCTCCTCCACTCCGGTCTTCCACATTTTCTTTGGGCGGAAGCAGTAAATACCGCTTGTTTCACTCAAAACAGGACGGTAGTTCACAAACGCTTTGACAAGACTCTGTACGAAATTATCAACAAACGAGTACCCAACATTTCATTCTTTAAAGTCTTCGGGTGCAAGTGCTTTGTGGCGAACGACCGAGAGCAACGTGCTAAGTTCGACCCTAAAGCATTCGAAGCAACCTTCGTCGGGTATTCTTCAACATCCAAAGCGTACCGAGTATACATCAAGTCCAACCGCACAATTAAGGAAGCTATAACGTCACTTTTCACGAAGTGAACGATATGGCTTCTGCACACCTCAGTTCAGGACCCGTACCTAACCAGATAGCTTCTGAATATAACAGTTTAGAACCTGTTTTCACTGGTGTGTTGGCACAAAACCGACAGAAGATGGCAACAACTCCGAATTCAACGTCAGAAGAAGCAAAGAGACTTGCATTAGACGTTTTGGACTCTCTCTTCGAGCCAGTATATCGGTCACACACTACTACACCTACAATGGACGACGAGACCGACGTACCAAGTCATTCTCACGTCCCTACCTCACCCGATTTAGAATTGCCACAGAATAACGAAGAACCTACAGTGGTTATTGAGGAAGAATCATCAGAGACGATCGATCCAAGTGCTGAATTGGAACTTCCTCAAACAATTGATCAATCGGAGACTATAGGAAATCTAGACCCACAGATGACTGATGCATCGACTCCAGCCATGCCTCATGAGCGCAAGTGGACTAGAGGTCACCCGGTTGATCAGATAATTGGCGATCCTTCAGATGGAGTGAGGACACGTCGTCAACACAGTCTTTTCAGCTGCTTCCTGAGCCAAAACGAGCCTACTAAGGTAGCAGACGCACTACGAGACCCGGATTGGGTAATTGCGACGCAAGAGGAAATCAACCAATTCGAACGTCTTCAAGTGAGGACCTTAGTACCCCGTCCGCATGGGAAAACAATTTCGGAACTAAATGGGTATTCAAAAACAAGAAGAATGAAGCTGGTGAAGTGATCCAGAACAAAGCAAGGCTAGTTGCGAAGGGATACAATCGACAGGAAGGCATCGACTACGACGAGACATATACTCCTGTTGTCCGAATCGAAGCTATCCGCCTTCTTTTAGCTTATGCGGCTCACAAAGACTTCAAAGTCTATCAAATGGATGTTAAGACCGCCTTTCTCAACGGCGTTTTAAAAGAAGAAGTCTATGTCGCTCAGCTGGAAGGTTTTGTCGATCAAGAACATCCCGATCACGTTTATCGTTTGGACAAAGCTCTCTACGAACTAAAAAAACCCCTCGTGCTTGGTACGATGTCCTGAGTGAATTCCTCGTGAAGTCTGGATTCATGCGGGGAACGATAGACACAACCCTCTTCATCAAATGGCAAGACAAAGATCTGATGGTCGTCCAAGTATGCGTCGACGACATCATCTTCGGATCGACTAATCCACAGCTTTGGACGAAGTTTGGAGATCTAATGACAAGCAAGCTTGAGATGAGTCATATGGGAGCGATGCAGTTCTTCTTAGGAATACAAGTCAGGCAACTCGAAGATGAGATTTTCATCAGTCAGACAAAATACATCAAGGTTATTCTGAAGAAATTCCATCAAGATCAGAGCAAGCCTCTTAGCACTCCTATGTCACCAAGCTGCAAGTTGGATGCCGATCCCTCTGGAAAATCGATCGACATCACGCTGTATCGCAGCATCATTGGATATCTTCTCTACCTCACCTCAAGCCGGCCGGATATCATGTTTGCCACCTGTTTATGTGCCCGTTTCAAGCCGATCCCAAAGAATCCCATATGCTCGCGGTTAAAAGGATTTTACGTTACCTTAAGGGCACTTCTACCCTTGGACTATGGTATCCAAAGGGTACGAATTTCAAACTTATCGGCTATACTGACGTTGATTATGAAGGTTGCCGAATGGACAGGAAAAGCACGTCCGGTGGCACTCAATTTCTAGGCGAAAAGCTGGTCTGCTGGTCATCCAAAAAGTAGAATTGTGTGTCAACTTAGACTGCCGAAGCGGAATACGTGGCTGCCGCCAGTTGTTGCTCCCAGATGCTGTGAATGCGGACTCAGCTTCGTGACTATGGGTACATTTTAAATAATATACCCATATATAGTGATAGTCAAGTGCCATCGCTATCACTTGCAATCATGTTCATCACTCACGCACAAAACACATAGACATTCATGTAGAAAAAGGCACCATAGATATGTATTTCGTGAACACGGAGTACCAACTAGCTGACATTTTCACCAAGGCATTGGATGAAAAACGATTTCAATTCCTTGTCGGAAAATTAGGCATGTTGAATCTTCCGCAATATGTGCTTTACCTGATCATTTGTGCTACTAAATGTTCTATGCTATGTGTTTTCTTTGCTTATTTGCTTTATCTTGCGTGAAATAGATAATCTTTTAAAAATAAAATAATAATAAAATAATTCAAAACATCATAATATATATATAATTTTGGGGGATGACGAAATCCTTTAGGATGCTTTGATCTAAAGTCACTTAGAATTTTACCCCGACATACGATCGATTTAATTGCTTAATTTTGTCAGTCTAAGTCGCATTCTTGTGTCTAAAGGTCATTAGGTTGCTCCACTAGACACAAAACCACTATACATATGTAAGGATTCTAGCCTTGTTCTTTTTTTTTCTTTGGATCTATTTCTCGAGTGAGTCACACATCGATTACTTGTCTTAACTAGTGATACTTGACTTCATACTCACCTTGCCTTAGATCGTTAGGAAAATGATAAGGGCCCTTAGGTTATTCCTCACTTGGCCTTATAAAATTTTCCCTCACATTAACCCTTATTCATCCACTTTGAGCCATCTCCGATGTCCTTTTCTTCCTTTGAATCCCATTCCTAGCCTTCAACCGTATTCTATACTCTTTCGATGGTTTTTCAAACGAGAAAAGGAGGGGGAGAAAACAAAAGAAAAAGGGGACGATGACAAAAGAAGGCATTGCTCAACGCACAAAGACCAAAGGAACCGGCCTTCCGACTACCTTGAAGAAAGTGGCATGGTTCCTGCTGCGAACTTTATATTTTATATATATAAAATATATATATAGATATAGAAACATTATATTTTTATATATTATATAGATATAGAAACATTATATTTTTTATTATTTCTGAAAAAATAAAAATAACAAACAAAAAAATAATAAAAAAATAATAATAAAAAAATCGTGAAAGAAAAAAACTATCGCACATTCTTAATGCATGTTTAACCAGCATTGCATTGAATTGATTAAAATGCGAATATTTGTATTTGCTCATACCCTCGCGCAAATCTTTATTACATGATAAGGGGAACAAACTAGTCTTAAGTGGTTAATTGCGTGTTATATGATTGTTACTTGTATTGATTTGCATAATTACGTGTTAAATAAATACATGTGCACTATTTGAGGGGGAGCATCTACAATGACTGTGTTTTGAGCTCCAAATGTTTTTGATGTTCTTCCTTTAAGTGTTGCAGAAATTTTTCATTTTGATTCGCTTTGGACAACGCTTAAATAAGGAGAACTTCACAAATCTTCATGACTATGGACTCAAGACATTGGTAAAACAATTCAGGGGGAGCCTTATACTTCCCTATACTCTCATATTCTCGACATTTTGCTCTAAGTACTGCAGATTTTAAAGATCGATTTTGGAGCCAGATGTCAATTCTTCGAAAATACAGGGAGTTAAATTGCATTTTCGTTTACACATAGGGGGAGTAATTCTATGGTTTATTCTTAAAATTTAGGATCAATCTGAAATATTAAGGAAAACTTACTATCGAGAAATTCGGGCGAATTTGTAATCTTCAATCGCAGTTTCTCGAGCGAAAATTGATTTGGGACCAAATTGCAATTTTCGCCTTCATATTGATGAGCGAAAATTAAACAGGAACCAAAAAGATTTTCGATCGGAATTGTCGAGCGAAAATTCAACAGTAACCAAATCAAATTTCTCGATCGAAAGTTTCTCGATCGTAAACAGTAATGGGCTTAATCCTCTAAGTGGCGAAAACGTCTGATCAGCCCATATTAAACGAAATCATTAGGTTGCAGTCGAAAATCCCTAAATGCACACAAAACCCTCGATCGCAAAAATCAACAGTCAAATTTCTCGAGCGAAAAACTTCTCCTAAAAGACGAACGTCAAAATCTCCAAAAAAATTTCAATTTTTCGACTGATTTTCGTCTTTAGAAGGTAGATTTGACTTCTGTTAGAGTTTATCGTACATTTAAAGTAGATTGGCATCTGTATTTTGAATATTTCGCATGACTTTGTGTAAATTTCTCGACTATTCGTACTCTGTGAACTCGAAATCCTCGTTAGCAGTTCAATATTCATATACCAAGTAATTGGCTAAACTGTGTTTTACGTATAAATTAGGTTGTGATGAAGACGCAGTTGGGCACACAAGTTCCTGATTGTCGTCCTACAGTGACCTCGCTATACGGCGAGGCCAGCCAGCTGATAAGACAGTGCTTAACGATGAGGAGTTGGCCCTTTATTGTGCCCACAGTCCGTTGGGCCGCCTTGTCATGGCCGAACCGGACTTTAACCTCTCGATTCAGTTGCTGTGGTACCTTATCCAGAGGCAGACGGCGCTGCACACCCGCGAAGAGCTGTGGATGGTTGTTGGCAAAAAACCACTTCGATTTTCAAAATCGGAGTATTGCCTAATCACCGGCCTCAAGTTCGCACTCGCGATACCGGCGGTGAACCGCGTCGAAGCATTCACGACGAGGCATTTTGGCGCTAGTTCAACAATTCGCCTGTCGAACGTCAAGCAGGCGTTGGAGGAGTGGGTCCACGACTGACCCGGACATCTCAGTGTGGGGACTATGCAATATGCGCGGGTCCCATGTTTTGAAGAGTGGGTCCGCTGTCCAAAAAATGTGGGTCCCCTATGTTCATGTGCGATTTTTGCAATGTTAATTCATGGAAGTAAGCGATTAATTGAGCGTATTTATACTTTGTTTATCGTAGACTACAATATAAAGTCATCATAAATAGCACAGAACAAAAAAAATGGAGGTAATCACAAGAATTACGTTCAGTTTATAAGATTGTTACAGCCTACATAAATCACAAACATGAGTATGTTTTCTCGGTGTGCTCTCTTACTAGATTCACGTCAATTATCGTACGACTCGAATACATGTTGTAAAATATATTTTCTTTTTTTCTAAACTTGGAGTTAGATATTGTTAATCGAGTGGTTATTTTATTTTATTTTTTTTACGGACACTTAATTTTTTATTAATTTTTTATCTTATTAAGGAATTTAATAATATATTAGATTTTCACAACATTTCAAAGCAAATCGGGAATAAAGTGTCAAGTCATCTGTCCTGTACATACTGTATAGTAACACTGCTCTGACATGTCACTTTTGACCAATAAATAGGGACACTGCTCTGACATGTCACTTTTGACCAATAATTGAGCAATTATTGGTCCCACTCAATAAGCGAACATCACTAACCCTAATGTGCGGGTACCGTGTGGTAATCGGAAGGTCCCCTGCCTTTAAGGTTTGGGTCCCATGCTCGTAACGCGCCCTACCTGCGTGCAAGACTCATGGGACCCCGCATTACTATCATGGGACCCAAACCTTAACCTCATGGGACCTTCACGTTATGGGAAGGGGACCCGACGGGAACCGCAAAGATGCACCAGGGTCTCATGCGCATCCGTGCGGGCTTCGCTGCATATGCGATGCGGACCCCTGCGCATCTGTGCATAAGGATTTTCTATTTCCATATTCGTACCGTAATTTTCTAAAGGGGGCTACTATTCACACCCCCCTCTTGAATAAAAAATACGATTTTAATCTTATAGATAAATAATATAATGTTTTAATATTATAGTATGAATAAATATAATTCATATAAAAAAATATAACCCATACTAACGAATTTTTTAATTTTTTATTAATTACTATCTTATTAACGAATTTAATAATATTAGATTTTCGCAGGGGACAATATTATCTTATTAACGAATTTAATAATATTAGATTTTCGCAGGGGACAAAATCCCCAAATCGGGAATCAAATGTCAAGGCATCTGTCTCTGATGAACTGTATAATGACACTGCTCTGACATGTCACTTTTCACCAATAAATGAAGCACTGCTACATGTCACTTTTCATCAATAATTGAACAATTATTGGACCCACTTAGTAAGCGAACGTGACCAACCCTAATGATTTGGGGTACCATGTGCTAACCGGCAGGTCCCCTCCCTTTAACGTTTGGGTCCGATGGGAGTAACGCGCCCCTCCCTGCGCGCAAGGAACATGGGACCCGCGCGAGTTTTTCACGGGACCCAAACGTTGAAGACAGGGGACCCGGTGGGAACCACAAATATGCACAGGGGTCTCATGCGCGTCCGTGCGGGATTCTCTGCATATGCGATGCGGTCCCTGCGCATTTGTGCATAAGGGTTTTCTACTTCCATATTCACGCAAAAGCTCGCGTAACACAACCTTACATAGCATAACACAAATGGCGACGTATAAGCCACTCTGAATACGAAAACTACATATTACACCTTTATCTCCTACCAAATTCACCCGCCGAAGGAAATCTATTTTTCTGGGGTTGTCCACGTTGTGAACCAACACGAGGCGGCAACATGTCCATACTACTTTCAATGCGGTCCGTTACCGGGCGATTAGTACCTTCGTATGCCAGTTTCCAGATCTCCAAGGTATAATAATCGTGCACTAATGAATATACCGGCACTTGGGCAGAACCACAAGCTGCAATCGCATGTGGACATGGGATACGATCGATGTCAAACATCATGCACGTGCATGTGCGCAGCCCCAAATCGACCACCTCGTTCACATGCTGCCCGTACACGTTATATGTTAGATGCCCGACTTTCGACACATGAAATTTTTGCTACTCGGTGAAATTTTCTCGTATGATCGACTCTACCTTCGGCGTAAACCTAGTCATGTTCGAGGCGATTGAAGCTTCCGCAGATCGCCGATGCTTACTGAACCATGATGATGTTAGTCGATGAATCGAGCCCAACAGTCCAATAATTGGAAGCTCTCTGTCCTTACGTAGAGCTGCATTTATAGACTCCGATCCGTTGGTCGTCATTATGTTGTATCTTGATCTAGGGCAATATGCTCGCGTCCACGCTTCCTTTGGGACTTCGTCAAGATAGGTAGCCACGTCCGCATATTTTCCGTCAAGCTGCCTAAAATGACGGTCGGACTCGCTTTTCGTGTAGGCAGTAGCGGCACGCCAAAAGATTGGACAAGCACCTTTCTTCTTCATTCTCGCCTTGACGTTTTGTTGAAGGTGCCACGCACAGAAACCATGAAAAGCGTTTGGGAAAACGACCGGAACTGCATTCTTGATTCCAGGGTTCCGATCGGAAATTATTACGAGATCGTCGCCATCCGCAACAAAACGCTTAATCTCGAGAGAAACCACGTCCATGGGTTGGTTCCCTTCGACCCGTCGGCAATACCCCATGCTAAAGGATATTGATGGAAATCGCCGTCTTGCGCAGTGGCAATCATCATGAGTCCCTTATACTACCCCTTCAAAAAAGTGGCGTCGATAGAAACGACTTTCCTCATGAACGTAAAGCCTCTGACGCATGCGCCGTATGCCAAGAACATGTACTTGAATCGATTGTCTTCGTCCATCTCCCAATCAGTGATACTGCCCTCGTTGGCTTGCCTCACCGCATCTAAGTAAGACGGCAGTAAACTGTAGCAAGCGTCCCTGTTACCAACTAGTTCGTCGGTCGCAATTTGTTTTCCTCTCCAAGCCTTGTAGTATGAAACTTCTACTGCTCTGCATCATCGACTGTATGAAACTGGGAGCGGGGATGTCTTTAGGAGCCCTGAAATTTTCCAACAACGTGCTCGATACGAGCGATGAACTTCCCTGGCGATGTCTACGGCGTCGATGAGACACGCCGCACGTGTGCGTGTTGACGTACTTTCGGATTGAGAAGAAGGGGGAGTCCTTGTCCTGTGCACCTCGTATTCGCCATTCGCAGTTCTCCTTCGCACATTTCACTACGTACATGGTTTTGTTTGACCTATCCCTTGGAGTTCGAAGCATGCAGCGACAGCGATTTTAGTGATTTCGTCCTTCAATTCTTTCTTGCTACGAAATTCTTGTCCAACATATAGGGTCGAACCATCCGTAAACAAATAGGTACCATCGTTAGCCACATCAGTTGCGTCGTCGTGCTCATCGACGTCAAAATCGTCATCATCATCATCGTCATCATCATCATCGTCATCATCATCATCATCATGCATTAAGGCACCTTCCTCGTTCTCATTTTCGTCGTCCCGTCCGACTTGCTCGTTCTCATTATCATATCCTTGGCCGCACATTCCGGAGTAATCGCCTACATAGCCACTGCTTTCATTACTTTGGTAAGGAGGGTTGTAAGATGTGCTGGGAAAACCCTCAAATGGTTGGATTTCGGCGTTTGTATCGCAATGCGCTATAAGACCGACGTCGAAACCAGAGAAATCATTATCATGAGGTTGATGTGGCGGTGACGCAATGACGGATAACTCAAGTTCCACGTGAAGAGGTGGTCTTGATCATGGGCAACCACAACCTAGGTACGCACGTACCCCGTAATCGTTCTCGATGTAGATGGGGCGCACATAATTGTAGTCTATGCAAGGCATGTAGCTTATCCTTAGTTTGGTATTTTCGTTGCTTAACGACAATGCATTCAATATCTCGTTAGTGAGATCCACTAACGTGCATGAACCGTCGTCGACCAATATTGATTGCCACCGGCAACTTGGATCGGGAACCCAATTCGACGTATTGTCCTCGCGTATTATCCACTGACCAGCAACTTGAAAGACAATGCTCGTGATCGTCATGATTATCACCTATGGAAGACAAAATGGTGGAACGTATGCTTTCTGCTGCAAAATGGACGTATTTCTTTAATACATTCATGCTTTGCTTTTTATATAATTTGTTTTACTTTTTCTTTTTTAATAAAACTAAGGGAATAGAAGAAGCTGATTAATTATAAACAAGGCAGGGGACCATAACGTGAAATCAGGGGACCATAACGTGAAATCAAGAGAACCGCACGTAAAATCAGGGGTCCGAAGCCTATAGAACGTGGGGTCGCTGCCAATTTAGGGTTCGTCACGTGGGCAGGGGCGGAGTTTGTCACGGCCACCTTCTGCATATAAATCAAATTGATTAACTAATTTGTATAGTAGTTCTATGGTAAGATAGTAATTTCCCTCTTATTCATAACACATAAATGAAGTCTCTTTACTAAGCAATTCTTTTATTGTATAAATTATATTAAAGTCTCTTTATGGAAGTAATTGATTATCTTTCTAAATATCGGACAGATGATTTCAAGCGACATAGAATCCACCATCATTGCACATTAACAAAAATAGTATAGGTCCGGGAAAAATAATCAAATTATTATATGGTTGTTTTATCCAGTATGTCAGAATTTTTCATCTAATATATCCAATTATTTTGTCATTTATCATACAATGATTTCTATGAAGACTTGTACAACAAAAACCAATTATAATTTGCCATGTAATTTTTTTATTACATACTATATTATTATTTCGTACAGAGAATCAATTATTTGATTCCTGAAAAATTTTCCTGAGTATTTGCCAATAAAGCTACGGTCCCCTGAGTATTTGGCTAAAAGATTTTCCTCAGTAGCAAGTCAAATCAGCAATCACGTTTCGTTTCATACAGAGAATCAATTATTCAACAATGAAAATTTTTTTATCAAGTCATATGGTGGGAGAGGTGCGCATGGGACCGGCGCTGTTTGATCTGGGGACCATAACGTGAACTCACGGGACACGCACGTAAAATCAGGGGACCCGCGCATATTGCATTGGCACTGCTGCACGGGTCCCAAGCGTATATGAAGGGGTCGTCTGCCAATTTAGGGTTGGTCACGTGGACTTATTGAGTCAGTACCAATAATTTAGGGTTTTTTCCCAGTCACATGTCAATTCACCCATCTCGTTTCGTTTCATACAGAGAATCAATTATTCAACCATATCAAAAAAATTTATTCAAATAAACCTACAAACTAACATCCATAAAACCGGTAACTTAACATGTCCAAAATGTCCAAAGCCACCTACAATTAACACTTCCAAACTCAACCAAGCAAATGGAGCATACAACTATATTGGTCACGCAATATCCGTGCAGCCATAGTGGAGCGATATGCTGAAATATCAATCTGCCTTTGATATTCATTAAACTCGGGCGTGTCAACTATAACGGTCTCCACTGTCAGGGCCGCATGAACCCCGCAATCCAAGCTGCCAGCCTTCTGCTGGCGATTCATTTTATTATTCAACTTCGGCTTTGTGACGATATCGAACTTGAAAACGCCAATATGCAGAAAGAAACTCCGTCTGCAAAATATAGCAAAGGTCGCACATTTTACTAAATAAATAAAAATGATAGACAAACGGATTTCAGCTACTTACATAACACTCTCCCGGCGAATTGCACACCATGCGCGCCCAATGAATCGTTAAGGACGAAGGTTTGCATTGACGCGTCAAAAATAAGCACTGCCCAGTGGGCCCGTGCGCAAATAGGAGAGATGATGTACTCGCATCGTAGCAATTCATCCTACGTGAGACGCTCCAACCAGCTCCGACTGCTTCTCGACAATCCATTCACGAATTCATCCATATCATCCACCCGTACTTTCGCCTTCCTATTCAACTTCTGCGCCTTCCTAAAGTGCTCGTCTTGCACGTAACTTGGAAAGACGAAGACGCGAGGATAATTATCGGTGTCCGCATAGATTCGCCTCAAGCAATCTAGATATGCGTCAAGACAATTGGACTTGAGCATATCATGGAAGAGCAACATGTAGAAGCCTTGGGCATCCACGTCGCACATGTCACCCCACCAAACGTTATCACTGCATAAAAAGAAAAATTATTACGTGTTTATGTACGATAACTGAGATTGACATCGAAAGTAAACATTTACCAAAATCTTGCTGCTTGAAGGTACTTGTCAATGAGCACGCGATCATGTTCATGAATCAACTCACGCCCGGAGAAGTCCACTCGCCCGATGTACTTCTTGCTCCACTTCTCATTTCTATCTGAGCCAGAATCCTCATCACTTAGATCAACAATTTCTACAGGCGCTTTGCCTCTTCTTCGAACTCCTCGGGCACTCGACGAAGCACCAAAATCTCCAGCCTCAACCACCGCCACAGGTGTGGGAAAATCTTCAACAGGTACGATTGCTAAATGATCGTCGTCGCCACGATCGCGGTGGCCAAGGGAACACCTAACCTCCACTCCCCGCATGAGTAGGCCCGTCACACGGTCGAATAGGTCGTGTGCCGCCCCAACATCGAAAATGCTGTCCCTAAAGTACGCCGCTTCCAACTCTTCCGCTGACGGCACTAACAACCCTCGTACAAAATTGCCGTCGACGGCATCTGCGACCGTCCTAAGAGTGGGGCATGCTTTGCGACCCCAATTCTTCGTCGCCCACCTGAGCATGCGTGGCGTGAAATCTTCTTCCTTGCGAACCGCAAACTGGTTTGCAACCCCCGGCATGCACTCGTATGCTAGTATCTGAATACAAATAACGCAAAAAATCTTAGAAACGTCCCTCAAAACATGGTATGCAAGCAGCTTAGTTATAATTCACCTGAAGTGGTTGTACGAACCCACTGATCAGCCAGTCACGTGGCCTCTCCCGTAGATTTACCTTCACAGTTCGTATCTGTGGCGACCCTACTTTTCTAATTAGGATTAGTGGCGAATTTCCGCAACGTAAGCCGCGGAAGGCCCGTCTAATTAAAACTTTTTCCTAAAATAATATACACTAATATAAACATATGTCTACATCGTTATCTCTGTACACGGGCCGAAGCCCCAAAAATATCAAAAGAACAAAAATCCTACAGACGCTCCACAGGTCTTCATCCATGTACCGCACTGCCCTCAAAAGTCCGTGGAGCACCGCCACCAGCCGCCTCAGTCACGACGCGTATCAGCGTCGGACTCAGTACCTACAACACGTATACACTGAGCACTTTGCCCAGTAGGTGAATAAAATGCATGTATGCAAGTGTGCACTCACCCCAAACCCAATATCTCACAACATAATATAATGCACACTCTTTTTTTCCCATATTCCTATTTCACACAACACAGGGCCCTAGGTTAGGCTCGACACCCTCGCGGCAGCCTACCCTGGTAGTACACTGGACGATCACGCCAATGGCCTCCTACCGGGTACCAAAAGTATACACTGATAGTGCACTGGACGATCACGCCAATGGCCTCCTATCAGGTCACAACAATATCTCATCCGGCGGTATGCACCTCTGGACGGTCACGCCCGAGTAGACAGATCGATCACGCCTGTCTCCGCCAGGTGCCCAGTGAGCCCAACCTCGACTCCTCTAAGAGTCACCAGTCACAAACATCTCATTCTACCCCGTACGTCGATATCTAATATCACTACCGTCTCACTACGGTACAACCGTCTCTCGCCCTAACGTGATATGCACGTGATATGCATATATATGAAATTTCATATAAACATAAAAATCGTACGTAAAATAGGTAAAGCACATAAGTCACGTAAATCACATAATCACATGAAAACACATAATTTGTGTTTACGTATTGTAGATGGATAATCCACCTACCTGTCCTCCTGATAAAATCAGATACGAAGTCGGGTAAACTCCCTATGCTTCGATCCTCTGAATATTGAAAATATTTTCACATCAATAAATTTACTAAGTCATATAAGTTTCGAAACGCTAAAATTATTAAAACCCTAAAATTTTTGAAAACCTAAAATAATAAAATTCCTAAAATAAATAAATCCTAAAATATTGAAACCCTAGAAATAGCAAAATTCTAAAATACCAAAAATTTATTAAGTGTATAACCTTAAGGCAATGTCGAAATCTTTAGACAATGTCGAGAACTATGATGTCGAGATTTTTTTTTTTTCGGAAACGATAGCTTCAATAACAAAATGAAAGTTACACGGGTTAAATAACCCAAAGGGTCTCACCGGAACATCGTCGTCGGGAGAACAAAGGCCCACAAACGGGCAAAAACACAACAACGAAAAGCCGACAGAAAATAGAAGACACCTTAACAAACAACCGCGAACTAAAGACCATACCACAAAAAAAGCTGTTAAGCTAAATTTACAATATTCTTCATTTCCATCGATTGTCACAACAATGCCTTCATCTTCGTTGGAAAAGGCTCCACAATGGGAGAAGAGGCTCCACGGGGGAGAAAAAGCTCCTAACCCGAGGGGTCAAGAGAGACGAGCTCCCGCTAAGGGAGACTCAAGGGGGACGTCGGGGCGGTGGCAGGGGACATCTGACGACAGCGGTTGGGTGGTCGGAAGAGGGGCAGCGGGACGACCGTGGGAGGCCAGAGGTGGGGCGGAAATCGTGGCTGGCGAAGGTGGCGGAGTAAGACGGACGGGCTGACGGGCAGGCGGCTTCCTGCGACAGCGGGCAGAGGGCGGTAGGCAGTGGGCGTCGACGCTGGAGGGTGCCGTTGGTGGATTGAAGCTAAAATATTTCTTTTTTTTTTAAATAAGAGAAAGCTGGAAAAAAAAAAAAAAACTAGAAGGGCTCCCCCAACCTCCGCTAATGGAGGCGGGGGAGGAGGTTAGGTGGTGCGGGACTGTTGTTGGAGGAGAAGGGTAGACGGTGGCGTTTGGGGGGGGGGGGTTGTTGTGGCGGCTGTGGGGGTGATGAAGGGTTAGGGTTTTGAGGAGAGAGGGAGGAGAAAAAATTTTAGAGAGATGTTTGTATCGCGGACCCGAGTCATGTCGAGAACTATGATGTCGAGATTATTATTGTTGAAAAGTGAATATCAATATCATCATACAATCTCGAGATTTTAATAAGTTTGCTCGAGATCTTTTTGTTAGAAACAGATGTCGAGATCTATATTAGCTTATCGAGATCTTACAAATGTCGAAGTGTTTCTTACTCTAAAGTGTCGAGATCTTACAAATAAATAATGTCGAGATCTATTCTATCCCTTGAAAATGTCGAGACATAGAAATAAATAATATCGAGGTTTCATACTCTAAGGTGTCGAGATCTTGCAAATAATAATAATAAAAAGATGTCGAGTACTGCAATGAGGGTCGACTTCTTTCTATGTTAATCTCGAGGTCTTTAATCAATGTCGACATCTTACAAATGTCGAGAACCTTGTTATTGTGATAATGTCGAAACTTCCAAAATCTATCACTGTTCTATCGAAACCCTTATAATTCCAAACTAACCCACCCTTATAGTTGTCTTGGAGATTAACCTAAGCTTACGAAAACATCGAAACATAAGAGTATCTTATGTGTTCGAAAGTCATTAATTCATTGATATGTATATTGACTGAAAAGCCACAAAACCCTAAACATGTTAAATG
This sequence comes from Craterostigma plantagineum, assembly GCA_027422505.1. Classification (NCBI taxonomy): domain Eukaryota; kingdom Viridiplantae; phylum Streptophyta; class Magnoliopsida; order Lamiales; family Linderniaceae; genus Craterostigma; species Craterostigma plantagineum. The sequence continues at coordinate 73,071 of JAPQWV010001259.1, forward strand.
TCGAGTTGTTTCCATGAACCCACCGAATCATCTCGAGTTCTTCACACGAATTAACTTTAATCACATGAGTTAAGGAAAAATGTGAAATCCAACATTATGTTTTGAAAAGTAACGTTGAATAAATAAGATATTTACCTCTTCGCCTTTACTTCTTTGTGTTGTTCAAAGGTTTTGTGCTTGAAGTACCTTAATCGAAATTACCACAAGGTAGTAATCTCATTTTTACTAAGTCTTACGTTACTTTTTCCTCAAATCTTATCTCTATTAATTGGGCCTAGCTTCAAATATTATGTGAAGCCCAACTAAGTTATTCTATTATATATTTGTAGTTAAATTCTTTGATCAAATTCGAAATAAATTCCGAGCTAACGAAATTAATAAATTCATATTTTCATTGTGCAATTTTAAATTTTGTGATCCTATTTCTTATTCTGAAAAATCAGTATACAGATAATTACAACAAAATTCCGTATTAAGTTTACGGGTATTACATCCTCCCCCCTTAAAAGAATTTCGTCCCCGAAATTACGCCGACTGGAATAACTCGGGATAACGAACTCTCATATCGTCCTCACGCTTCCAAGTGGCTTCCTCAATTAATTGATTTCGCCATAAAACCTTAACTAACGGAATAGTCTTATTTCGTAGTCGTTTCGACTCGTACATCAGAATCTCTACAGGCTTCTCTTCGTAACTCAAGTCGGGCTTGAGCTGTTGATAAAGAAGCTCGTTCTGGATCACATGACTCGGGTCCGCGATGTATTTTCGTAATGTCGATACGTGAAATACGTCGTGAACTTGTGACAGGGAAGTCGGTAATTCCAATTGGTATGCAACTTCACCGACTCGTCTAATAATCTTGAATGGGCCTATGTATCTTGGACTTAGCTTGCCCTTCTTTCCAAATCGCTTCACTCCTTTCATCGGGGAAATCTTCAAAAATACTTGGTCGTTCTTTGCAAATTCCAATGGTCGTCTCCTATGATCTGCGTAACTTTTCTGTCGACTCTGAGCCGTTCGCATTCTTTCTCGGATTTTTGTTATCGCTTCTGTTGTTTCACGGATTATATCGGGTCCTAATAAGGCTCGTTCACCGATTTCGTCCCAATGAACAGGGGATCGACACTTGCGCCTGTACAATGCCTCGTACGGTGCCATCCCGATCGTAGCATGGAAGCTATTGTTGTAAGAAAATTCGATCAGCGGCAAATATTTGCTCCAATTTCCCTTGAAGTCTAGCACGCACGCTCGTAACATATCCTCAAGGGTTTGGATTGTTCGCTCAGACTGCCCATCGGTCTGAGGGTGATATGCAGTACTGAACGAGAGCTTAGTTCCCATCGCTTTCTGTAAGCTCTGCCAAAAGTTGGATAGAAATCTCGAATCTCGATCCGAGACAATAGAGATTGGAATCCCATGGAGTCGAACAATTTCCTGAATATACAATTCAGCGTAGCGTTCCATGGAAAAAGTAGAACTGATTGGAATGAAATGGGCTGATTTGGTTAGGCGATCAACAATCACCCAAATGGCATCGTGCCCTCTCGTCGTTTTAGGCAAACCAACGACGAAGTCCATTGTGATATGGTCCCATTTCCATTCAGGAATAGGTAAAGGCTGCAGAGTTCCAGCTAGTCGCTGGTGTTCCGCTTTGATCAGCTGGCACGTCATACATCTACTTACGAACGTAGCGATATCCTTCTTCATTCCCGGCCACCAATATATCATCCGCAAATCTTGGTACATCTTTGTAGCTCCCGGATGTACAGAGTATATTGTTGCGTGGGCTTCTGTCATTATCGTTCGTCGTAACTCCTCGTCGTTGGGCACGTATAGCCGATTCTTGTATAATAAGATTCCATCTGCCCGGATTTCGGAGTCTTCGGGTAGTGTATCCTTCGCCTTTAGATAGAATTCATCCTCTTCTTGTGCTCTTTAAATTCGTTCTAGCAACGTCGGCTGAAGAGTCAGCGCTGCTAGTTTCGTTTCGACTTCGCCCAAATTGACTATTTCCACTCCAAGCCTGTGCAATTCCGTACTCATTGCTTTTCGACTAAGCGTGTCTGCGACTACGTTCGCTTTGCCCGGATGATAATTAATAATACAGTCGTAATCTTTTACAAGCTCCAGCCATCGTCGCTGCCTCATATTCAGCTCTTTCTGGGTGAAGAAATATTTCAGACTCTTATGGTCTGTAAAGATTTCGCACCTTTCTCCGTAAAGGTAGTGTCTCCAAATCTTTAAGGCAAAGACGACTGCTGCAAGTTCTAAGTCGTGGGTTGGGTAGTTCTTTTCGTATTCTTTTAGTTGTCATGACGCATAAGCGATCACCTTCCCATTCTGCATTAGCACGCATCCTAGTCCGTTCTCCGAGGCATCACTATAGACTGAGAATCCTCCAGTTCCCGATGGTATTGTGAAAATAGGAGCAGAAGTGAGTCGCTTCTTCACCTCCTGAAAACATTCTTCACACACTTCAGTCCACTTGAAAGGTACGTTCTTTCTGGTCAAATTCGTCAGAGTCGAGGCAATGCTAGAGAAGTCAGCTATGAACTTACGGTAATATCCCGCAAGTCCTAGAAAACTTCGGACTTCGGTCGGAGTAGTTGATCGTGGCCAATTGTTCATGGCCTCACTTACTTGGGTCCACAGAGATTCCATTCCTAGAAATCACGTGTCCCAAGAAGGCTACTTGCTCAAGCCAAAATTCATATTTCTTGAACTTGGCGTAGAGCTGTTTTTCACGCAAGATTCCTAAGACGATTCGTAAATGACTCCCGTGTTCTTCCTTCGTCTTAGAATAGATCAGGATATCGTCAATAAAGACGATTACAAAACGAACGAGATAATCTTTAAAGACCCGATTCATCAAGTCCATAAAAGCAGCTGGAGCATTTGTCAGTCCAAAAGGCATGACCAGAAACTCGTAATGGCCGTACCTTGTACTGAATACGGTTTTAGGAACATCTACCTCCCTGATCTTCAACTGATGGTATCCCGAACGGAGGTCAATTTTCGAGAATACCGTAGCACCCTGTAGTTAGTCGAACAGATCATCGATCCTCGGCAACGGATATTTATTCTTGATCGTGTTCTTATTCAGCTCCCTATAGTCGATGCATAGTCGCATCGACCCGTATTTCTTTCGCACGAATAGGACTGGTGCTCCCCACGGTGAAAAGCTGGGTTGAATAAACCCCTTCTGCAACAAGTCCTCTAGCTGTTCTTTCAATTCCTTCAGTTCGTTTGGCGCTAGGCGATAAGGAGCTTTAGAAATTGGGGCAGACCCCGGCATCAGATCTATCGTAAACTGTATTTCTCGATCAGGGGGTAACCCCGGGAGATCATCGGGAAATACATCAATATACTCATTGACTATCGGTACGTCCTTCAGTTCTCGCTGAGGTAACTCCTCTACCTTCACCGCATATACTAGATAAGACTCACAACCGGACCTCAACAGTCGTTGAGGCTTCAGCGCAGAGATTCGAGGATTCAAAGTAGTTTTTCTCGAAAAAGTGAACACCTCTTCTTCGGGCAGTTGAAATTTTACGACCTTCTTGTGACAATCTATAATGGCTCCATATCTCGAAAGCCAATCCATCCCAAAGATAACATCATAGTCGTTCATTGGGATCACAATCAGGTCGACGTACAGATCTCTACCCTCAATGTTAACGGAGCATCCTTCCAGCACTTGGTTAGTGCGCGTCGGATCACCGTGTGGTAGGGTAACTATGTAATTGCATTCAGATAAGGTAGGAGAAACTCCCACCTTTTCCACATATTTGGCCGACACGAATGAATGTGTAGCCCCAGAGTCAATTAACACAGAAGTGAGCACGCCATAGATTGTCAACGTACCCGTTACTACGGAAGGATTTGCTTCGGCCTCCTCATTCGTCAGAGTAAAAACTCGTGCTGGCACCGGAGGGGGTCGAATCAACGGTCGGTTCGGAACTTGAGGCATATTTTCGTTGCAGTTCCTAGCGTAGTGTCCTATTTTCCCACATCGGAAGCATTGTGGGGTCGGGTTTGGTCTTCGTCCATAGCACGGACCGGAATGGAAACGCCCACACTGTCGGCATTGAGTCACAGCACCTGAGGACCGGTTCGGAACGTTAAATGGCCCTTGGTTCGGTCTTGGTCTCCAGTTCTGTTGGCCCGTTTGATTCCCGCGATAATTTAGTCCCTTGCCGAAAAATTGGCGTTTCTGGTTCCCTCCTCCTTGTTGTCCTTCTGTTCTCCTCTTAGCATCCTGCGCCTTTGTAACTCTGCTCTCCGCCTGCTCCGCTAGGATTGCTCGTTCAGCGATACGGGCATAAGTTTTCCCTTCCGTATCATACATACTTACGCTCCGGAAGATCTCGGGTTTGAGACCCTCCAAGAAACGTTCGATCTTCCACTCGTCAGTGGCCACGGTGCAAACCTAGACAACTGCTCGAACTTGCGGATATAGTATGCTACAGACATCCCTCCTTGCTTCAGATTAATAAATTCATTTAACTTATGGCTCGATCTGGCGCCGTGAAGTATTTTCCTCGGAAGAGTGTCTTAAACCTCTCCCAGGTCATCATAGTGGGATTTTCGAGCACCTGCATGGTGTCCCACCAGTAGCCCGCGTTCCCACGTAACATGAAGGTGGCACATGTCACCTTCTCAGTATCGGGTAGGTGGCTAACGCGAAACATATTCTCGATGGTTCTAAGCCAATCCTCGGCATAGGTAGGATCAGCGGCTTCCTCGAATGAAGGGGGGTTTAACCTTCGGAACCTTTCCCCGGCAGCTTCTGCACGTTCTAGGCCAGGGGATGAGTGACGTTCCGAGGAATTTTGACGATGAATGAGGTCGTTAATCTGATCGGACTGCCGCCGAATCAGATCAGTTAACTGATGAATGGTAGAGCGGTCCTCATTCGGTGGGGATTCGGAACCCGCCCTACGACTAGTTTCACCTACTTCTCTACGTGTCCTCGGCATTTTCAACTAGTTCTACAATCAGTCATAGAGAGCACATGTATCAATTAACACATAATCACATACTCAAGAAGTACACTTACAGGCCAAGCTGGTTCTCCAGACTTTTGAGCGGCAGTACATGGACAGTCTTCAGAATCTAAAGCCGAAGCTCTGATACCACCTGTGGCGACCCTACTTTTCTAATTAGGATTAGTGGCGGATTTCCGCAACGTAAGCCGCGGAAGGCCCGTCTAATTAAAACTTTTTCCTAAAATAATATACACTAATATAAAAATATGTCTACATCGTTATCTCTGTACACGGGCCGAAGCCCCAAAAATATCAAAAGAACAAAAATCCTACAGACGCTCCACAGGTCTTCATCCATGTACCGCACCGCCCTCAAAAGTCCGTGGAGCACCGCCACCAGCCGCCTCAGTCACGACGCGTACCAGCGTCGGACTCAGTACCTACAACACGTAAACACTGAGCACTTTGCCCAGTAGGTGAATAAAATGCATGTATGCAAGTGTGCACTCACCCCAAACCCAATATCTCACAACATAATATAATGCACACTCTTCTTTTCCCATATTCCTATTTCACACAACACAGGGCCCTAGGTTAGGCTTGACACCCTCGCGCGCAAAGGCTACTGGGAGGCCACCCCCAAGTCTCGCGGTAGCCTACCCTGGTAGTGCACTGGACGATCACGCCAATGGCCTCCTACCGGGTCGCTCCGCACCAAAAGTATACACTGATAGTGCACTGGACGATCACGCCAATGGCCTCCTATCAGGTCACAACAATATCTCATTCGGCGGTATGCACCTCTGGACGGTCACGCCCGAGTAGACAGATCGATCACGCCTGTCTCCGCCAGGTGCCCAGTGAGCCCAACCTCGACTCCTCTAAGAGTCACCAGTCACAAACATCTCATTCTACCCCGTACGTCGATATCTAATATCACTACCGTCTCACTACGGTACAACCGTCTCTCGCCCTAACGTGATATGCACGTGATATGCATATATATGAAATTTCATATAAACATGATTTGTATAAATCGTACGTAAAATGGGTAAAGCACATAAGTCACGTAAATCACATAATCACATGAAAACACATAATTTGTGTTTACGTATGTAGATGGATAATCCACCTACCTGTCCTCCTGATAAAATCAGATACGAAGTCGGGTAAACTCCCTATGCTTCGATCCTCTGAATATTGAAAATATTTTCACATCAATAAATTTACTAAGTCATATAAGTTTCGAAACGCTAAAATTATTAAAACCCTAAAATTTATGAAAACCTAAAATAATGAAATTCCTAAAAAAAATAAATCCTAAAATATTGAAACCCTAGAAATAGCAAAATTCTAAAATACCGAAAATTTATTAAGTGTATAACCTTGAGGCAATGTCGAAACCTTTAGACAATGTCGAGAACTATGATGTCGAGATTATTATTGTTGAAAGTGAATATCAATATCATCATACAATCTCGAGATTTTAATAAGTTTGCTCGAGATCTTTTTGTTAGAAACAGATGTCGAGATCTATATTAGCTTATCGAGATCTTACAAATGTCGACTCTAAAGTGTCGAGATCTTACAAATAAATAATGTCGAGATCTATTCTATCCCTTGAAAATGTCGAGACATAGAAATAAATAATATCGAGGTTTCATACTCTAAGGTGTCGAGATCTTGCAAATAATAATAATAAAAAGATGTCGAGTACTGTAATGAGGGTCGACTTCTTTCTATGTTAATCTCGAGGTCTTTAATCAATGTCGACATCTTACAAATGTATAGAACCTCGTTATTGTGATAATGTCGAAACTTCCAAAATCTATCACTGTTCTATCGAAACCCTTATAATTCCAAACTAACCCACCCTTATAGTTGTCTTGGAGATTAACCTAAGCTTAGGAAAGCATCGAAACATAAGAGTATCTTATGCGTTCGAAAGTCATTAACTCATTGATATGTATATTGACTGAAAAGCCACAAAACCCTAAACATGTAAAATGTCGAGTTGTTTCCATGAACCCACCGAATCATCTCGAGTTCTTCACACGAATTAACTTTTAATCACATGAGTTAAGGAAAAATGTGAAATCCAACATTACGTTTTGAAAAGTAACGTTGAATAAATAAGATATTTACCTCTTCGCCTTTACTTCTTTGTGTTGTTCGAAGGTTTTGTGCTTGAAGTACCTTATTCCCTATTTCTTCCTTTCGTAGTTCAATATCACAGTTCTTTTCATTATATTGCTTTCTTACTAAGTAACTCTTGGTATCAACGATTTGTTTAGATAAGTATTCTTCATCGAAATTACCAAATTGATTAGACAAGGTAGTAATCTCATTTTTCCTAAGTCTTACGTTACTTTTTCCTCAAATTTTATCTCCATTAATTGGCCTAGCTTCAAATATTATGTGAAGCCCAACTAAGTTATTCTATTATATATTTGTAGTTAAATTCTTTGATCAAATTCGAAATAAATTCTGAGCTAACGAAATTAATAAATTCATATTTTCATTGTGCAATTTTAAATTTTGTGATCCTATTTCTTATTCTAAAAAATCAGTATACAGATAATTACAACAAAATTCCGTATTAAGTTTACGGGTATTACAGTATCACCTCACGGGAAGCCACGGTGCCCCAAGGATACTGGGAGATGCAAACCGATCTTCGACGAGACTAAGGACCGTCGTACTGACGACGGTGTCCTTCTTCGACGGTCGAGGCATCAACACGACGGTGGCGAAGTACACGTCCGCCAACTTCAGCTTCTCGAAGTCCACATCGTCCTCGTCGCCAGACAACTCCTCCAACACTCGCTTGACGTGCGACATGCGGACTTTTGAGCTGTTACCAAAATGTCTTGCGGTGAATTGTGAGCCGCCGTTTACCGGCGGTAGCTCGGCTGCGAACTTCAGCCCGGTGATTAGGCAATAATCCGACTTTGAAAATCGGAGTAGTTTTCCGCCAAAAATCATCCACAGCTCTTCCCGGTTGTGGAGCATCGTCTGGCTCTGGATGAGGTACCACAGCAACTGGCCCGAGAGGTTAAAATCAGGCTCAGCCATAACGAGGCGGCCGAACGGACTCTCGTTCCTAAAAATCTCCCACTCGTGGTGGTTCAGACATTGTCTTATCAGCTCGCTGGCATCGGCGTATAACGAGCTCATTTTTACACTCAAACGGGGAACTTCGTCCACTGTGTCGAACTGCTTCTGCATCACAACCTAATTTTATGCGTAAAACACATTTTAGCTAAATTACGTGGTATGAAATAATGAAAACAGAAAACCCTTATACACAGATGCGCAGGGGACCGCATCGCATATGCTGAGATTCAAGCACAGATGCGCACGAGACCCCTGTGCATCAGCGCGGTCCCAGCAAGGGTCCCCTGCGTATAAGCGCGGGTCCCCTGGTCATAGCGCGCGGGTCCCCTGCTTATAACGCGCGGGTCCCCCGAACTTGCGCGCGCGCAGTGGGACAGGACCCACCCGTTAAGGTAAGGGACCCGAGCGTTTAAGCAGGAGAACCGCGCTAATACACAGGGGACCCGAGAAATACGCATAGGTCCCCTGCTCATAAGCGGGGGTCATCTGCTTGGAAGCACGGGTCCCATGCATTAAAAATCGACGTACGCTGCGCAAGCACAGGTCCTATGCTTGCAAGAACAGGTCCTATGCTTGCAAGCACAGGTCCTATGCTACCAAACACGGGTCTTATGCTACCAAGCTCTGTCCTATGCTTGCAAGCACGGGTCCGCACCAAATTAGGGTTCGATGGGTCGTTCCCAGATTCCCTCTCGCGTTAAATTGAAGAAGACGAAGAGTAGAACACATACCTCCACTCTTTGGGTGTTCGCGTTGAATGCCATTGTCGAATGAGTCGATTTGCAGAGAAGACGATTAGCAGTGCAGGGGCGGGAGAGCACACGCTTGCTTTTTTTACTGGAAGTGAAAGTGGAGACGATTTGCAGTGCAGGGGCGGGAGAGCACACGTTTGCTTTTTTTTTACTGGAAGTGAAAGTGGTTGCTTTTTTTACTTTTACCCCACTCTTCTATAATGGGTCTGATGTTTCATATTCGCTACAGTGTAACATGTAAACCCTTTAATTAATTTTTTCGTTAAGTGTTGTTGAGGTTGTTGATTGACATTAAATAAGGGTAAAATAGTCTTTAGCGCAGAGTTAGTAAGGGTACAAAGGTAAAATCCGATTTTGGGTGCTATTTTTTAAAAGATAACCGGCTATTTACTTAAAAAAATCCGATCTTTAGCAAGTGCTCCTTCTCGTTGACTTCATCCGGAAAACCCCAAGAGTGTGTGTTTGGAGAAGAGGAGCTCACTACTAAGGAACAATGGAGAAACAGATGAATCCCTCAATCAATACCGTTAGATTCCTTGTTTTTTCATCCACTACACTGTTTTCCCTCGTCTTCCTTATTTCTTTGTGCTCATGGGTTTTCAAATCGAGCCCACCTTCATCTTCTTCTCTCCTAGGACAGCGCAGTCTTGATTCTCTTACTGCGCAGAGTTTGGGACAATTTAGTAACAGTTCGTCAGAGTATGTGCCTAAAGGTTCAGTCTTGGAGAAAACCCATCCTAGAAAAGAAGACTTTTACTCGCAGGTTGCCCATTTTCCCACTGCTAATTCTAGTTTCAGGCCTTTAATCGAGGCTCTAGTCGTAGACAGTGCAAAAAACAGTAATAGTTCCAAAGTGGTTCCTTCGAATAGCAGCAGTAGTAAGCGAAATCCAAGCAAGATGGAGAGAAGAAAAATAGCCTGCGATATTACCAAAGGGAAATGGGTTCTTGATGAAACCCACCCTTTATACAATGCCAGAAATTGTCCCTTCATAGACGAAGGTTTCAATTGCGAGGGCAATGGTCGGCCAGACAAAGGGTACATGAAATGGCGGTGGCAGCCTAAGAGCTGTGACATTCCAAGGTAGTAACAAATAATTTGCTTGATTTCTTGATTCTTCTTTTCTGAAGAATATGGATTGATGATGGCGGGATACATCAATGTTCTTCTTCTTCTTTGTTGAAGGTTTAATGGGACTAATATGCTGGAACTTATAAGGGGGAAGAGGATGGTTTTCATAGGGGATTCGATGAATAGAAACCAATGGGAATCAATGCTTTGCCTTTTGATAAGTGCTGTCAAAGATCCTAAGAAAGTGTACGAGGCTCGGGGAAGGGCCATCACTAAAGAGAGGGGAAACTACTGCTTCAAATTCAAAGTCCTTTGTGCTCATCATCATCATCATCATCATCATCATCATCATCATCATCATCATCATGATTTCTAATTCGACTTTTTCGTTTTAATACAATGCAGGATTTCAAGTGTACGGTGGAGTACTATGTTTCCCATTTTCTTACGAGGGAGAGCAAAGCTAGGGTAGGGAAGAAGAGGGTTCAGACGCTGCACATCGATGCCATCGATAAAAGCTCGTCGAGGTGGAGAGGGGCTGATATTATAGTCTTCAACACTGCACATTGGTGGAGCCATTCTAAGACAAAGGCTGGGTAAGATTTCTTTTTTCTTGGTATATATAGCTCGAGACAAGGTGAAAACTTGGAATCAATCGACTGCTCCTAACCTAATGTGTTGCTTTGGTTAGAAAATTTTAGTTCTTTTTGATCTTGTATATTAGGAGTGGTGCCCTAAATTAAAGGGTTGAAAGTTTAGGATAATAAATTTGAAATTGAAGCAAATTGACGGTATCTGAAATAAATGTTGCAATTTTAGCACAACAAGTTTAATAAATGAATCATTTTGAGGATAATTAATGCCAGAATTCTGAAACTCCCTATCCTCAAATTGCTCCAGTTTTGAAACCTATTATCCTCAAATTATAATATTTAATTTAAGTGTCCTCAAATTGCTTCAATTTAGAAACTTATTATCCTGTTATTGTAATAGTATATCTAAGTGTCCCCAAATTGCTTCATATCGAAACTTAATGTTTTAATTATCAACTTTACTTTAAGTGTTCTCTTCAATTTCGAATGTAATTTTAGGACATTAAATTTTAAAAATAAAGTAATTTTAGGGCAATTGAGATTAAGTTTTGAACCTTTCAGTCCTCAACTTGATTCAATTTGAAACTTGATATCCTTGAATTGCTTAAATTTTAAAACTCCTAAAAGTGCAACATCAATCTAAGCGTCTTCAAATTGCTTCAATTTTCGAAACTTATCGTACTAAAACTACCACCTCATAAGTTAGATGTCCTTAAATCGCCACTCCGAACTAAAAACACTACTAAAGGTTTATCTTACCTTTTCTTAGGATCAACTATTACCAGGAAGGAGACACAGTTCATCCCCAGCTCGATGTCAGAACGGCCTACCGAAGATCCTTATCCACGTGGGCTTCGTGGATCGATAAGAACATCAATCCTCGTAAAACTCGTGTGTTCTTCAGGAGCTCCTCGCCTTCCCATTTCAGGTTTGCCCTCGAATATACATATACCTATAGATTAGCAACTGGACCCATTAAAGACCCATTGGATCTTCAAACGGTTCTGAACCTAGACTCAGACACATCTAAATATCTAATGGGTCCGATTGTCATCTTTGCATACACATTATTGCAAAACCAACTCGACGAAATCAAAGCAAAGCAGTTACTGACTTAGTAGTCACATAACGGTGTTTTGAGTAGTGGAGGTCAGTGGAACAATGGCGGTCACTGTGGAGAGGCTATCGAGCCCACTAACGAGGCTTCTTTTTCATCGGAGTATCTTGAGAAGAATGTGATCGTAGAGGAGGTTTTAAGCAGTATGAAGAATCGAGTGACCCTTTTGGACGTAACGGATTTGTCTTCTTACAGAGTCGACGCTCACCCGTCGATCTACGGTAGGAGAGGAGCTTCGGGCGCTCAAGATTGCAGCCATTGGTGCCTTCCTGGTGTTCCTGATACTTGGAATGAACTTCTCTATTTCCATATTCATAGCAATTGACAAAATCAAGAAAGATGTTAGTTAATGAGTGTTGAAAATTACCCAAAATGTATAGCCTCGTTTCTTCTTCAAGATAGAATCTTCTTGCCAATTTTACTAATAAGCTTCTTTAACATTACAACACAGTTTTAAATAATTTTCATGACATGCTTAGAATATTAAAGACCGTTTTCAAATTTTTGGTGGTCGATTCTTGTAATCGTCAAGCATAAACACTGACCATAAATCAATAGATATGGGGTTCTGTTTGAGATGTCTGTCATTAACTCATTACTAAACTAAAACAAACACATTTATAAGATATAGAGGAGAGGGTAACGGTGATTTATAAGATATATAGGAAAGGATAACGGTGATGTTTTGGATAATCATCATAAAACAAACACCCCCTAAATAATTTATAATTATTATTTTACATATTTTTGTGGAATAGATCATAACCTTTACCTCCAGCCCTCTAGAAACTGAAACACTAACGATCAATTTTGTATTTTTCTCGAACATTTTCTTTTTCGTATATCTGGAAATGATTCCTGCAATCAACTTTTCCATGGGGCCGCAATTCCTACGCACAACTCGGAATTTAAAATACTGAAATTAAGGATGTATGCAATTTTTTTTTTTTTTTTTTTTCCAGTTTCTAAAAAAATTTAGATTTGCTTATAAACCAAGAGTGCGAGGGGTAAACTCGGGCTTCGATAAGATTGTGCCCGTCGGGTATCATAATGGCCGTGTTTACTGTACCTCCAACTACGAAAAGCCCATCGTGGCAGAGCAATGCAATAGTTTTAAGAAAGCATAAACAATCAAAAATAGTGAGTCAAAAAATGCAAACACAACAAAGATCTCCAAAGTTGATAACCAGTTCACAAAAGACAAAGCGAAGGGATGATGATGACGACGATGATGTTTCGTTGCACTCAATCGAAGCCAGTAATAGTTCGCTTCATTTATTATCATAGACTAAGAAATAAGACAAAAGTTGCCTGTGTTCATGCAGCAGACTCGACTGGCGTTTTCTTCTTCTGCAACCATTCTGCTTGGTTGGAATCATATGCATAATCGTAAAACAGTTCTTCGCCAGACTCGATTCTGCATTTTGCATATAAGCCTATGTGATGATCTCCGCAGACTATTATCACCTGCTTATCAATAAATCAATAAATCATCAGTAAAATGGAGGGTTAAAATATGAAGAGAGATGGCTTTTTTGTGATGTTGTAATGCTTATCAGTCAACCTTGGCATAGCAGTTTGGTTCTGAAGAGTGGTTCACAAATCGAAACTTGTTCCCCATGCGGCAAGCATCAATGACATGCTGAGAAACAAAAGAAAATATTGATGGTGAAATGGAATGAGAATACTTCTTGATAAGAAAAATATAGATAATACATGCCTCTTCGTTGAGATTAAAGAGATAGGATTTATTCGCAAGATCGTAGGCTTTTCCACGCCTATCTGCTTCCTCGTGTGTGATCAATTCGCCAGTGTATTCCCCAAGGTAATCATTCTTACTAGCAGAGTTCTGAAGATAAAGCTAACCCAGCGCATAAAAATGTATCATGACTAAAAATATCGAAAAACTCGGACATAGAAGCAACGAACCTTACCTGGAGAAAAGCTCCCCAACCATTGACATCAGATGGTGCTATGAGGATCTGTCGTAAGAGTTTGTCGAAATTGTAGTCTGATTATTAAAGTAAGGGTTGAAAGGTATCTGAGCGATGAATAATTTAGGAGTAACCAAAAAATACCCTTTGGTGTGTCCCTAGAAGGATGTTCAAGTTGGTACACTGACCAGAATGGCCGCTTGATGGCGCACCTAATGTACCATCACCACAACTGCAAGAAAAAGCATTATATTATTTGTCATTGGATTCAATGGCTTATGCTGAGCTTTTGTAAGGTTGTTTATATCAGAAAGAATCTCGGAATATTAACAGCAGATACAAAAGAATGATTCTCATTTGCACTAGCATGCGTAGAGATCACACAGACGAAAGTGAAATCTTTGAAAAAAACCAGATGGCTGAGATAGAGTATCGTCAATCCAAAGGCTTAAACGAATAAATTCCTCACAGTTGCAAACATTAGATATCAAGAATACAAGGTTTCCTTGACTAAAAGTAAGGGTCACTAAAAATAGTATAAATACCACTCTCAATTCTGCAAAATTTGGGAAACTGCATAATACTCAACATGTCAAAGCTTTCTATATGCAAGTGTACATACCCCCAAAGTTTGTAGATGAAGTAACTAATAATACAAGTGCTTAATCTGTACATGGACATACGTACAATACCTTATCCAACAATTCTTGCAAACATCTGGGTCACATTCACGGTTAGCCAAAACGCATGGGCATCGTTTACTTCTGCACTGACTTTTAGCACATAAGCACCCCTTGAACCGATTTTTGCATGACTTTGAGCACCCGCAAAGGTGCAACAACATTACTGGTATTTGCTTTATTGCCATTATAGAAAAGACAAGATAGATCAATATAACACGGTCCGTGTTTTCCAATATCAAATTTGATATAAGTTCAAGCAAAGTCTGATCACTAGGCGCTGCTATAATCCTTATCTTGTGAGGAAAGGACAAACCGATGTGTATATCAATCACATACGCCAAACAGCAAAAATGGAGACTTAACATAGAGCTTATGGTGCTAGGGTAAACATGACGGCACCAGGTCTTGCTAAACAAAACTATTGGGTGTGAAGACAGCTAAATGAAGATTACGAAGTACCCGCATGATTTTTCACAGGAAGTTCCATTTATTCGACAAGAACAGTCCCTTCCACACAAGTCCTGACACCCACAAGGAGTAAAATTCTTGTGAAGTTGGTCTTTTCCATTCACAATCTTCCTGAGAGAACGACGACCGACAGCTCTCCATCAGCTGAACTCATTTCTAAGTCCATCACCTATCAAATCAAAGCAAAATAACACATCCTTCGACACGAAAAATTTTCAAAGGATGAAAACATTAAAGAAAAATAGCACATTGCGTTGACACTATAACTGAATGCAAGTGCAACTCGTTAAGGTCTTGATAAAACCATACCTTAAGATAGCAGTGAGCACCACATGGTTCAGGGTCTCTATTCAGGTGGAATAATCGTTTTTCCCTCTGCAAACAGATGTATTCAGATTGATGCATAGATAAACCTTTTGCCAAGGAATTTTAGAACCTGTTTGCTTACCGGGTAAATCACATTTTGAGAACAACCATGTCGGCGACAGTCGAATATCTATTCATTGAAATGAATAATATTAACCACAGAGAAAAGGCAATGAGCCTAACATGCCAGTTAAAATCTATATGCCGTTCAAGCTTTACACAGAACAGATTTGAACATGAATAATTTTATTTCGTTCAAATAAAAAGAAAAAAGAGTTCACCAACTTATGGAAATGTACCAGACAACGGCGACAAAACAGAACATCGAAAGTATCTAGAGTTTCAGCGAGGCTTTTATCCATAACATCATCTTGCCCATCTGTCATCATCTGATTTCTGTGGCAAATCAACTTGAGACAATTAATGCAGGAAGGACGCAAGTTTCGATAAGTGACTGTGATAGTTTGGTGTGGGATGTAATGCTTTTAGGAGAAAAAGGTTAAAAAGGGTGTGGGAGGGTAAACCATCAGAACATTAACAATATGCAATCAAACGACCTTGTCCTAAACATTTAATCTAAATTCAATGTGTAATGATAATTGATTCACAGCAATGAATGATATTAGAAGGTTAGCATTTCTGATACATTTCATGATTTGGATTCTGGCTACAGTGGTTTGACGGTAGAATTGTGAAGAATAACTAAAATTATCTTCTAAGACTAAGACAAGAAGTACAGGATGAACACAAACAATACTGATATTCTAATTTCACGATTTGGGAAAACAATTCACTTAAGCAAAAAAGCAACCTTTCGGTATGATATTCTTGCTCTGGGATTTCAGGTTCATCAGCAACTTCCTCTCCAGGCTCTTCTTCATTTTCACTGCAGATAAGTGGCTCACGGCTGTTTTCACCGTAGTATATGATTTTTTTCCCGAGGACTGATTGGTTATCTTCCATCATCTTATTTCTGTGACAAGTAAAGTTAAGATAATCCAAGAAACGGCATAAATTTCATGAGGTGACAGTGCCCAAGTTCTTTGCATGTAATCTTATCAGGAGAAAAGGTAAAACGAATGTGGGAGGGTAAACCATCAAGATATCAAGTAACGTGTGCCTAAACAGACTGCTTGTCAAAACGTGTAGTCTAAATTAAATATGAGTACAATATTTGATTCAAACAAAGAATTCTATCGAAAAGCAAGCATCACTACCACCTTTCATGACCTAGCTACAGTGGTTCGATGATAGTCCAGTTTCATGTATCACATGAAGCTATAGAAGAATCGATGGACAAGTGGAAGTTCAAAAACAATATCACCCTTGAATAATTCTGTATTTCTGAAATACTAATTAGCATAAACCCCCCCATAAAATCAAGGAATATTGTACTATGATGACCTCTGCCTAATTCAAAAACAAGCGCAAGAGAATAATGTCTTCTCTGCCTAGGATTCAAAAGAGCAACACAAAACACACACACACACACACAAGGGGAAAAAAAGCAATGCAGCACAAATACGTTCAACCAATACAAATACCTATTCGAGAAAATCCAAGTAGTATATCGAGGAATCCTCTCAACTCGAGGAAGTTCGACAGCAGCAGCAGAAAGGACTTCTTCGAGATTATAATCATCCTTGTCACTCAGTCCTTCAATGATCTTACCTACCTTACAGATAGGATTTTTCATCCTCAAAGAAAGGCAATTGTCTGATTTATGACTCTCTGCATTTGCACATCCACTCCTTGACGCAGCCACTTTTGCAAGATTAGAAATGCAATCTCGAATTATTGCATTATTCTTGTCAAATTTCTCCTATGAACAAGAATATTGCATTAAGTAACCCAGAAATCCAGAATAGCGGATGAACAATATGGAGTAGAGACTCAAGTCATAAATAAAATGATCAAAAGCATAAATAAAATGATCAAAAGCAGAATGATAAGAAGCACTACCAATAAACTGAAAGAACAAATTTCAAGTTCAACAATCTCAGATTATTAGAACATCATAAAGACCATGATGTGCATGATATTACGTACAAAACAAGACGAAGGATACAGATGTAGAATGGATAATCATGATAAATTTGTGTGGGAAATTAAAAAAAAATGATAAAAAGTTGGTGAACGCTGTTAATTGACAAACCAATCATTACTATTCTTTTCACCTGTAAAAGATTAGCACGCAAATCTGCCTCTGAGCCATGCTCTTCCGTACCTAGAGATGACTGCAAGAACATATCCAAGTCAATACCTTGGTGGCAGAACCTCAAAAGATGACCAAACACATTAAATGAGTATTAAGGAAAATAAATAACTTAAACAAGTACGAAGAAACTTAACAAGACACATCTTAACAATGCAGAATACAAGCAGGACTATCTAGATGGAAACAAATTTTCCAATAGATAGATCTGAAAGTGAGAAACTGCAAACAATCGCTTCAAAGATCTTTAACATTATCACGCACTTGTGAAATAATAAGAAAAGGAATGAACGACGAACGAAAAGTAGAGATCTAGTCTAACAGCAAGATCTTCAAATATACCAAAACTAAAACTCCATTAAGATCATGAAAGAACGAACACTGAACAACATCCATAACCTGTCAGATCTAGAATTTACCTTGTAAAGAAATTTATCAATGTACATACATATAGGTACCAGGAGACCTCAATTTCTTTTCAAAGAAAACCATATAGAAAATCGAAATTCATATCACAAAGAAAAACCTACTGATACGTCTGAAGATTGCGTGTTCGACCTTGAGGCCATGAATAAAAAGAAAAAAATGCGGAAAGGCGGTTTCAGGCGGCGATATACAGCAAAAAATTGGCTGGCATCAAGTTATATATAAATACATGGTAGGGCATCAATGCCAAATGTGGCAGGTTATTGAGAATGGTAATAGCAATTGAAGGGCAATGACGTACAATCGAGAGGTGCCATTAATTACTAAATTATACAATCTTGTCAGCATCAATACGGTCAAATTTGAAATCAATAATTTGCAGATTCGGAATTAAAAGAGATGCAATGTATTCAATCACTAATCCATATTATGCAGCATGAAACAAATAACTCATGATAGCAGGATTATTCGAAGAGATCGATTTCAGTACCAAAGTACTTAAATTTTAGACTAACAGAAAATAGTTTGGTTAAAGGCCCTTGCATGCTGAACTAGGCTTTAGATTACAATGTGGAAACAATTATACACAAGAAGCATCGAATAGAACAAAAAAGGATGATTCAATTGGGCAAAAAGTCCAGTGCACCTTCCATGGCATATTGCATAAAATACGGAAATGCTAAAAAAATAATCGATTGACAATTAAGAAGCAGCAGAGATTGGGGAGTGAAAGGCATCATACTTTAAAAGACATATAAAAGCTAACCTTTGAGTGGAACCACCACCACAGAGAACATGTTGGTGCCAGTTTTGAATTTGGTCATCGTAATGTCAACCAACAATTGGCTTATTGACTTCAACTGTCAACATGTGGACGCAAAAAATGCTGCTCCCCTTGATCAAAAGCACCATCCTTCTAAGCATCTTCATTCTACTCATACTAAACCGCCAACCTTTAACAAAGATCCTTGTTCATCGAGAAGAATAAAACTGCCCATTCATTTTGTTGACGTGAAGATAATTAGGCTCGAGATGATACAGCATCAGACTACCACATTTTAATTCACAAACTTAGTAAAATAAAAACAAAAGCACGTCTTGGATCACATTTTTAATCAGTTAACAGCAGGCAGACTTATCACAAATAAGGTAGTCATTGGCTATCCTCACAGAGAGATAATGAGGCAAATAAAAATTAACAATATCCATAACCAGCCATATATCGTTTTGAATAACCGTACATGTAAACTTAACCGGGGAATATATAATAGAAATGGCAAATGAGATCAAACTGCTGCAGGACACAAAAGAGGCAAGTGGTGATGCTACTAATCATCAGTTTAATAGAGCTCACTCAACAATCATCAAAACACAAGGATATAAATCATAGTGAATGTATGGTCAGATTTATTTGAAAGGCAGGTGATGGATTGAGTTCCTAGACAAGATAGAAGTAAAAAAGGATCAAACAAATTAAGGAGTTACGCCTGTGAACATGATTTATTACGAAAAATAATACATAAGATAGAATACATATTTTCATAACAATGGCTATAAACTGCAATCCTTCCAATAATACATTTCCAGGTTTCAAAATCAAACTAACTTGATGATGCCTTGCATTCTAAAACTCCAGCTATTGGGACACAAAGTACACAGAAGACAATAGCGTCTAAGATTACGTCAGTCAAGGCATATGATAAAACAGGGCATATTAGGAGTATGAAACATCAAAGAAGCCTCAGTTAAGGTTTTATATCCCATTGCACTAATACTCTAATATTATGTGATAATTAAAGTTCTTAATCTAACGCAAAAATAATTTTCTATGTTGAAGTTATAAAATGATAGAAAGTGCACATGCTATTGAGCACAGCCTTTATCCAATGAAACCTTACTGCATTTTCTGATAGAAAATCCATCAGATCCAGTTGTTCGTTGCTCTTCCATGTCACTTTAAATGTTTACATAAATAATATCTAGACAGTTGAAAACAGTTGATTAGATAAGTCTATAAATAACAGGATGATTAAGGAAACTTGAGGAAAATATAATATATAAAAGAAATTTTGCTTTCAACTAATCGGGCATGCAGAACCCGTCCTGTTTAGTGACGAACCTGTTGAATTAGTTGTTTCAAGGCTCTGCGCATATTCTACATCAGAGAATCTTGTAACAAGTAAACCAACAGGTTTCTTCACTAAACAAGATGGGTTCTGCACGCCATGAAAAAAAATAAAAGAGCGAGAACTTGCTAACAAAATTGAACACAGCTACGAGTAACATCGTGACAAGTAAAAGTAAATACTCGGGAACAACTAGCTGGACAACATACAGTATACAAGATGAAACGCTCCACTATGTAACAGTTTAAGTTTAGGAAGACTAACAAATCACGGCATCAGCAATGCATCTAAGAATGGTAAGGCATCATATTTTGAAAGACACCTACAAAGCTAAACATTGAGTATGACCACCACCACGAAGTGCAAGTTCTGCTTTTCTCAAACTAGCATATGTTAACAATCAAGGTAGCTGTTTCTACCCAAATAAGAAAACGAGACAAGTATGGATATAATCAATAGCTCAAATGAAGAGGGAAATTACGAAATTTGAGATTTCCAAATATGAAGCAAACCTGAATGAGAAGCCTATCCATCATTCACTGTTAGACCAGATACATAGATACGGTCAACTAAGTCAAGAGACTCGAACAAAAATGGATTGCAAGAGTGTCTCCCGCACTTCTAGATTATGTGCGTGAAGAAAAGGTAAAAACTCTGCAGGAGAATAAAACTCCATTCATTTTTTAACAATCAACCATGGAAAACAATCTAACGCCAATAGATCAAACATGCACGAGTTACCACGTTGATATATCATAAAGAACACATTCATTGGATTTTCTTGGTATAATATCTCGAGGCAAGCAATGATAACGGTTCAAGGATAAAGCACGCAACACAAATCTGAAAAACAATCAGGATAATGAAACATATAATGCTATTTAAAACCAAGAAAATTTTATGAAGACTTGGTTGAGCTATCATTTTCCGAGGCATTGATTAATTGTGAAAATGAACTATCTCCTTCGGAAAATAACTTTCGAAATTGCAAAACTATACCATATTGGACGATGATTACATTAACCAAACAACGTTCAGCATGATGTTTCAATCAAAACGCAAAACAAACTTCCAGATAAAACTGACATGTGGGTAAGGTGTTCAACCAAAGGAATCCGAATGTCAAAAACTGCAACCATCTAGGTTTCAAATGTAATTAAAAGACCTGATTTTGAATACAGCCTACTATCCACCAGGTCAAGTACATCGCAGGTTTGGCATGCTTTATCCAAGCTCATCCAATCCCACTATTTGTAAGCATGATACAAAACATCCAAAACTATCGAACTTTTAATGTTACAGTGAGCTATTGGATAAAAACAAAACAAGAAAATATTACTCCCAAGTCCCATAAATGTTTAGATAAACATCGTCACCGTTTGCTGCGCTTACAAAGAAACTACCCACTACTCTTGCAATTTCTGAATACATACTTTCAAAGGGAATTTCCAATTTAGGATATTACGACAAACACTTGCCAAAAACATGGGCATCGTATAATCAACGCATCATTTGGCATGGACAAGATCTGTACAAGACATTCAGCATCATAAGCATCTACAGCTTCATCGGGCTCTTCACCAGGGGAGAAGGGATATCTATTGCGTTCTTAAACGAGTATCTGCTTGCAAAGGAAGAAAAGATCAACCAACCATAAAGGCAAATGTAATACACTGTGTATGGTAAAAACATAATCGAAAGTTCATAATCAGAAGTGCGCGATGGGCAACATGCTTATCTTCTCCATCGGTGAGCCTACCTCTTCTAAAAACGCCCTAAGAAACTTTTAACTTCCTTTTAAATATCGCTCAAATTATTTCTTCCTTATTATAAGTAGACTTGCCCAACCGCCGGTTAACCGTAACCGGCGGTTGGGAACCGGCGGTTGGCGGTTAGTCCTTAGGACTAACCGCCGTCTAACCGGCCGGGGGCGGTTGCCGGTTAGCCGCCCCCGGTTGACGGTTAGAGTAACCGGCGGTTGGTTAACCGCCGGTTAAGGTTAACCGGCGGTTCCAACCGCCGATTTTTTTTATTTTTTTTTTATTTTTTTATTTAATGTTTTAATAAAGTTAGGTTTAGTATATTATTTGATCGAATTATGTATCGAAATCCTGTAATCTACTATATAATTTGTAAGACAATTAAAAAAATCTACAACATTTTATAACGAACTTATACTTGTACAACACAATTTGTAGACAAAATTTTAAATAACAAATTACAAATTTACAATACAATACAATACATCTACGCAAATTTGAAGTCGCTTTGTACGAGAAAGACTTCAACAAGTCCAATCGCCTATAGGGCTAGCTGGGCGACTGGACTTGTTGAAGCCCATCACGTGCTAAGCCACATTTGCAAATCTTCGCAAATCTTGAAGTATCGGCAAAGCAAGTGCATGTGGGGAAGCAGCGAATGATTTCAAGAACGCTGACGAATCAACCATCAAGTACGATCCGTCAACGTATCCTGAAATCACACGTTGCTAACTTGATTGCACTTGTGCCAATTTACAGCAGTGCAGGTGCAGTGCATGGGAGAAAGCACGAATGATCTCAGGAGCTTTAACGAATCAACTGTCAATTATGATCCGTTAAAGCATCCGGAGATCACACGTTGCTAACTTACTTGCACTGCACTCGCGGAAACCCCTATTCTTCGTAATCTTCTTCCCTATAAAAAAAATGCATAAACATGCATGAGTTACATTATATAATTTTAAAAGAGGCGAAATATGCAATTATAGAAATATTATTTACTTATCTTTTTTCGGGCTTCGTCGTGAGTCGTGACTCGTCGCAATAGCCTTGTTCAAATTAATTAGTACCTGAAAATAACAATTCATTAGTGTGCCATATAAACGCATATAAATATTTGTACAAAAAAAATAAGTTGTTGGATTGGATACTTATCTTTTTCGGGCTTCGTCGTCGTAATAGTCTTGTGTAAATAAATTAGCACCTGAAAATAACAATTCATTAGTTATAAATGAAGACATAATAAATATTTGTACGGAAAAAAGAAAATATAATAGTTGGATACTTATCTTTTTTCGGGCTTGTTGGTTGATGTGGAGTCCACGCCTCGCCGAATGCCTCTAATAATCATCACCGTCGCCACCGCCGTTGCCGCTCGTCTCCGTGCCGGTGGTGTCCTCCAAAAGGTCGTCAGGCGAGTCGCTGGCACGCTCGTCTTGGGTGCGATACTCGGCTCGAGTCCAATCGTCGAGAAGACATTGGTACTCGAGGTTGTCGACACTCAAGTTCGAACGCTTCTCGCTCAAGGTCAAACCGCCCATGCTAAAAGCATGCTCCACCGCGACGGTCGATACCGGGACGGCAAGGATCTCCCTTGCGATCCTCGCCAACGTTGGATACGTTGGCGACACCCTCGACCACCATCTAAGGACGTTGAACTCATCTTCGTCCTCGAACTCGAAAGTCGTCGACATGAAGTTATCGAGTTCTATGTAGGGGTTTTGGGAGGACCTTGGACGCTTGTTTGCGTTGAGAATGTCATAGTAGTCAGCTAATCGTGAAGAAGATCGACTACTAGTAGAGCTAGATTGACCGCGCCCCGATCCCGATCGGGACGAGTCGTGGCCGAAATCGGGCTTATACTCTTTAAAGAGATCCTTTAAAGAGCTATGCGCTCGATCGAGTACGCTCTGCCAATAAATGCTATCGACTACCCTACCCGACGATACCTTCGTATAGTAACATTCTAGTAGTCTACCCGTACCCTCTAAACGCCATCTCGGATCCAATATCTTCGCTATAATGAAGACATCCGGTAACTCAAAAAAATATTTGAGCCACTTGGTCGACATGTTCCCAACGGCCTCGCCGACTACTGCATCAAACCTTAGCCCGTCGAGAATGTGGCGTCGTGAAATACTTGAAGTATCTCACATAAACTGTTGCACGGGTCCCACATCTCCGGAACTAAAATGTACGACAACACTCTGTTTTCGGCGAAAAAGTCGCACAGATGCTGTCGATACTCCATAGAACTGTACAGCAACTTGTAGGTGGAATTCCACCTGGTGGGTACGTCTAAACTAAACTTCTTGGCTGCTACATCCTCTCTAGCGCAGAAACGCTTCCACTTCTTCCACAAAGACGGGTGTCGCATCAGGTAGGAGATTGCGTAGCGTATAGGCTGCACCTGGTCCTTTAAACTAACTAGCGCGTCTTGCACACAGAGGTTAAGTATGTGGCAAAAACAACGCACGTGGAAAAACCGTCCTCCGACTGACGGCTGACAATACTCGATCAACCGTTCAATGCTCGCGTTGTTTGCGCTCGCATTGTCGAACGATACTGAAAATATTTTGTTGACTATCCTATACTCTGATAAGATCGTCCTAAGCTTGATCGCAATGTTTTGGGCCGTGTGCGCTTCATCGAACTCCCTATATGCGATCAAGCGCTTTTGTATCGTCCACGAATCATCGACCCAATGGCATGTCACGCCCATGTAAGATGAACGTTGCCAATGATCGCTCCATATATCGGAGCAAATCGACACGGAAGTTCCTAAACTACCTAATAAAGCTACTAAGTCGCGCTTAAGCGCAAGTACTGTCTTCCTAGTATCCCGCGTCAGGGTGCTCCTCGAAATCTTCTTCGCCTGAGGGTTGTACGCGGTCTTGATCCAATGCTCGTAGATCGGATCGTCGGCAAATCGAAATGGAAGGTGCTTCGCGGCTACGAACTTGGCAAGCTCCCGTCGCGCAACGTCCTCGTTGTAATGAAACAACGACGTTGCGCTTCCGCTCCCGACCGCCGGTCCCGACGCGGACGAGTCCGTTCCGCCGAACATTTGCTGTTGGTTTTGTGCTACCCCTAACTTAGTCGGGTGTTTCGAACGGAGATGGGAATTCATTGACCCATATCCGCCCCCCTTTCTAAAATTATACTCCTTACCACAGTAATTACAAATAGCTTTAAATTGATTAACTATACTAGTAGGTACCTTCCTGTAGTGTACCGCGAAGATGTCCGACTGTAACCGTCGGGCGGCGCCGCCGCCGGTTTGCGTAGGCGCTTCCTCCTCCGCCTCCGTATGTTGCCCCTGCGCGGCATGCGAGCTTGCTCCCGGTGATGGTTCGAACTGGGCCTGCTCCTCGTTTAAGTCGTCGCCGAGCACGTCGGCGATATCCAAATCCAAGAACTCGTTCGGGTCATATTGTTGGTAGTCATCTTGCGATGAACTACCAACGACTTGCTTCCCTTTGCTGGCCCTCGATTCACGAGAACCACGTCGGCCACCACCACGATCCATCTAAAAAAAATCTACACACGGGAAAAATACGGTTAGATAAAAAACTAAAAAGGACCACAAGAGGATACCAAGGCGGCGGTGGTGCGGCGGTGGTGGTGCGGCACGGCGGCGGCGGCGGCGGCGCGGTGGTGCGGCACGGCGGCGGCGGCGCGGTGGTGCGGCACGGCGGCGGTGGTGGTGAGGTGCGGCGGTGGTCGGTTCGGCACGGCGGTGGTGGTGACGTGCGGCGGTGGTGGTGCGGGACGCCGGCGGTGGTGGGGCGGTGGCTGCAGCGGCGGCGCGGTGGTGGTGGGGCGGTGGTGGGGCGGCGGTGGTGCCGAGGCGGTGGTGGTGCGGGACGCCGGCGGTGGTGGGGCGGTGGTGGTGCGGCGGTGGTGGTGCGGCGGTGGTGCGGCGGTGGTGGTGAGGTGGTGCGGTGGCGTCGCCGGTGGTCGGGGCTCGCGGCTGCGGGAGGTGGCCGGCGGCAGCGCGTCGCGGCTGCGGGAGGTGGTCGGCGGACGGCGGCGCGGCGGGAGGTGGTCGGCGGCGGGAGAGAGACAGCGAGAGAGAGAGAGAGAGACAGCGAGAGAGAGAGAGAGATTCAGAGAGAGAGAGAGAGAGTGCGAGAGAGAGAGATAAGAGACGAGAGTGAGAGAGAGAGAACTGAGAGAGAGTGAGAGAGAGACATGACATATATTTAAAAAAAAAAAAATTATAGCCGTTATAACCGGCGGTTTGGCCGGTTAACCGCCGGTTGACCGACAAACCGCCGGTTACACGGCTAAAATTTTTTTTTTTTTAAAATATACGGCGTAGGCGGCAAATTCAAAATTCGAAATTTGAATTTTTTTTTTAATTGGTCAACCGCCGGTTGACCGCCTAACCGGCGGTTGACAACCGGCGGTTTGCGGTTGGTCAAATCGACCAACCGCCCCGTAACCGGCCGTTCGCGGTGGCCGGTTACGGTTGTTGCCGGTTACGGTTTATAACCGTAACCGGCGGTTCCGTAACCGGCGGTTACAAGGTTCAACCGCCGGTTACGGTTATAGTTGGGCATGTCTAATTATAAGTACTTAATTGGAAATTTTTTCCTTTTTAATACCTGCAATGGCAGCATTAAAAGGACGAAAATACCCTTGTCTCACATATCAAAAAGTTGAATAAATATTTTCAAATGAATTATACTAAAAAGAAATCGTTATTATAACAACAAAATTGGACATTATACAAGAAAATGTTGAATTATACCACCTGTTTTCGTTATTGTACCAGTAAATAGCGTTATTATAATTTACAGCGAAATTGGACGTAATTATACCAACTGATTTTGCAATTATACCACAATTCAAAATTATATAATCTGTTGTCGTAATTATCCCAACAGAATTGACATTATACCAGTTGGTATAATAATTAGAACAGTTGTTATAATTAGATAACAGTTGGTATGATGCCCAAAGTAAATGGCGTTATTATAATTTACAGCGAAATTCGTTATACCAACTGAGTTTGATATTATACCAGAAATTGTAGAAATTATACTATTTGTTTTTGTTATTATACCAGTAAATAACGTTACAGCTAAATCGGACCTAATTATACCAACTGAAATTGCAATTTTACCACAAATTGTATAAATTATATCATCCGTCGTCGTAATTATACCAACAGAATTGTACACTATACCAACTGGCATAATAATGATAACAGTTGGTATAATAATCAAAACAGTTGGTATGATGTCCAATTTAAATAGCGTTACTATAATTTACAGGGAAATTGGACGTTATACCAACTGATATTGATATTATACCAGAAATTGTAGAAGTTACACCATATTTTTCGTTATTATACCAATAAATAACATTATTAACGTCTTAATGTGAAACGTATACAATGAATCTTGATTAACAACATTAGAGTGTGATAGATACATTCCAATGGAGGTGATCATCTTGATTACAATACTAGTGATATCAACATTGGACTACTAACCTCATTAGTCGCGTAACATGACTTTCCAATGATTTCTGTTGTTTAGCATTTAATGGAAGACAATGCGAATTTGGCTTTTTTCTCGAAATTGAAACGTTTTCAAGGTGAGTAACACATTTTGCAAATAAAATAACGCATGTATATATAAAAGAAAACATTTCATTAAGAATATTCTGGAATGTTCTATATGAGTAATATTACCACATTACTTGTCAATAATACCAAATGTCCGATATACAAGAACAATACATATCCAATTTTTAACACTATTGTAGATACTGATACTGCATAATAGATTATGCATACCACATTATAAATTTCATTAATCTCGCTCACAAATCCATTTTTTTTCGATTGTTTAGGGTTTGGGTCTCAAATTTTGAGTTTATGGTGTATTAAATTTATTCATGCTTTAATGTTGAACTTTGAATACGTTTGTTATGGAATTCATAACGTTATGTCTCATCAAAAGAGATACTAGTATATTTTGTGAAAGAAGAGCTATGTGTTTACATGACTTTTGATATCAACTTTCACATATTGATATCAACATTCGCATAACATATCTTTTAAGAGAATTTGGTTTGTTAACTTAGTGAAATCACATACTTACACGAACATAAATCTACACATTAGTCTAATTAATGATGTTATATTGACAAGCGTATTATGTCGTATTTATACCAAGCATTGTGGCATAAATTTGGTTGGTATTGTTTCTTTATATCAGACATGTGGTATTATTTGCAGGTAATGTGGTTATATTCTAAAAAAATCCTGTTATAATTTTAGGACGTTTCTGTTAGCTTCTCTGACAGTCCATAACTTTCTAGAATATTCTTAATAAAGTGTTCTCTTTGCATGTACATGTGGTGTAAATGTTCCAGGAAGTGTTTTTCAGTTCAGAAATGTTTTAATTTGTAGGAAAGCTAATTTTTGTATATTCTATAATTAATTAACATAAAAAAAATTTGTTCATTATTAACATAGATAATCAAACTAATAACCTCAATATTCGATCTAAGGTCGCCAATAAACAGAATGATGTGTTACAGAAATTTAAAATATTTCGATCTTAGGTCGCATAAAAATTTGTCGTAATTCCGTGACTGGCATCGATAATTATTGTCGATTACTAACACCTACACTCGAATTGGTGTGAATCCACATTATTCGAGCATAAAAGTTGAGATTTCACTAGTTTTTTTACCAAATTTTTGAAATGGGTTTGAAGCATTATTCCAGCATAACATCGAAATTTTTCCTTGTTTATGAGGACCCAAGAAAAATTGAGATCGGTTTTACCTTTTTCGATTACTAACGTTGAAGATTTCTTCAATTTCAGGGAGTTTTGGGTAACATATGAATTTTCGATCTTCTTCTTGACACATTACTCCGTACCAGTTGCACGTAGTTATTATAGGGAAACAAACTGTTATTATTTGTAATACATAAGGCAAGACTTATTACCATTTATTAGTAATCGCTTACAATTTCTGAAGGTAGAGTTTTGGAACTTACGAAAAAATGGTACCAGAGAAGTGACGCGTTACTGAAATTGAAAAAGTTCCGATCTTAGTTCGCAGCAAAATTCGTTGTTATTTCATGTAGATTACTAAGACCCATATCCGAATTGGTGTGAATACTCATTATTCGAGCATAAAAGTCGAGATTTTCTCGTTTTCACCAAAATTTTCGAATTGTGTTTGAAGCATTATTCCAACTTAACATCAGAAAATTGTCATTGTTTATGAGAACCCATGTGAAATTGAGATGGGTTTTACCTTTTCGATTACTAACGTTTAAGATTT
>JAPQWV010001260.1:0-101740 GCA_027422505.1 Craterostigma plantagineum
ATTGAGCTGAATAGAAAAAGTTTGAAATTGATCCGAAAGGCTTGCAATTCATTTCTAGAGAGAGAAACAACAATAACTTCTCACTCTCCTCGAATTCTATCTATCACTCTTCAAATGAGTTTTTCGATCGAATCTTATTGATTATCATTATCGTCGAGTTACTTTGAATTCTTGCCTAGGATCTAAGATTTGTTAATCGTAGGACCTAACAATTGGTATCAGAGCAGATTCGTTCTGTTTTGAATAAAAAATTGTTAAATTTGGATCGAAATCATTTTCTGGTTATTGTTCATCGAAGAACAGTTTGCCGCGAATTTTTTTCGATCCAATAGCATAATTCTATGCTTATTGACTTGAATTTGATGTTTCTGTGCTCGGTTAAGTGCTAAATGTTGATTTCGATCAAATTTGTAGCTGTTTGAACTTCGGATTTAGGATTGAATCGATTCTGCAGTTACTGTTTGCGAAGAAGATGAAGAACACGTTCTGATTTTGCTCAAATTCGCACATATTTTGCTTCATAACGTGTTTAATTGATTGTTCGTGCGTAGTTAGTAATTGATTGAGAGCAATTACCTGAAATTTCACTGTCTATTCCTTGTTTTTGCTTGAATCCGTGTTAATCGTATTCTGTGAATTTTCTCGATCATTCTAATTTTTCTCGCTAGGTTTACGATCGGATTAGTTTCTCGATCGAAAAACTTGCGCGAGAATTTTTCTCGGTCAGAATACGAAGTCAGCGCTAGATGTCGCGCCCCGACTTCCCTAACCGCCTATTCTAGCGTATTCTACGTGCCTAGCGAGTTTGTAAATAAAGAAGTTGCACCGAAAATGCGTACAAATTTTCATTTTTCATTTACAGAATGGAAACATTGTTCTATACAGGACAAAAGAATGCATGTCGAACATCAGGTTCCAGACATGGTCTAACTACACCGGCGAAGGTGTGTCGGCACAGCAAAGCTCCTATGCCCCCGGCCTCACAGGTCGCATCACACACACACGTCCACCCCAAAAGCAGCACGAAGCTCCAAAAGCTTGGCCTTGCCTTCAAAAATGCGCTCACATACCGTGATCGCCCAGTGCCTACAACACACAACATAAGGAATGAGCCGCCGAGGCTCAGTAAGCAAATCATGCATGTATGCATGTGACACACTCCCCCGCAACGACAATCCGCGTCGATGCATATAACACTCGCAAAGGCAATCCGCGCCGATGCATACAATACTCGCAAAGGCAATCCGCGCCGATGCATATAACAATCGTACCAATGTACTTAGACTCATGTCACTCAGGGCCCGCGACGCGCTTACTATGCACCACTAAGAGCTCAAATGTCCTCAATAGGATCGTGACAAGCGACCCACGCTGGGTAGCCTACGCTAGGTCTCCCTAGGTCGCACCCTCCCAGGTCGTCCCCTCTGTCATAACGGTAGCCCACGCTGGTAGCCTACGCTAGGATTCCCCTAGGTCGCTCCTTCCAGGTCGCTCCTTCCGCAAATAGGGCAGTTGCCTACGCCAGTTAGCCTACGCTAGCATAGCTAGGGTCGCTCCTTCCTAGGTCGCTCCTCCTGCCTCAATAATAATCGGCGTCGTACGCCATATAGGGTGCCATAGAAGTCGTCCATGACTCAACTACGAGTCGACACACCGGCCTATATCGGCGGGTCTTAGTCGCATACCAGCGACATAATAGTATGCACACTCAACCCCACGACCCTCCCTCACGAGTTCGTGTGTGCACGTGAGTATGCATATGCAGATGCAGGTAAATGCAACATAGACTTATCACATTTAAATACTTCAATCAATTTACGAAATTTATAAACCATTGTAGGCACGTAATCACGCAATTTAGGCACGTAACACAAGTTGTGTGTCGTAGTTGGATTTCTACTTACCTGTCGTCTGTGCTATTTAAACGTGCTTCCCTCGTGCGTCGCTATCGTTCGACCTTTAAATAAAAGGGTTAGGGTGTTAGTACGTCATTCGTCTTGTCTTAGCTAATTTTGGGATTATCAGCTCTTAATTAATAATTTAATCATGTTCGTTCGCTAAGACCCCATGTTATCCGATTTATTATACTAAGCTTGCCTAATCCATTTTCATTTTTATTCTAAGTCATGTTAGAGCCTAATTTCTACCCTAGCTAGTTATCTCGGCGAAAGGTTGTCAATTTGGGGTTGGGTTTCGATTGAACTCTAATTAGCTCAATTTCACCACCAAGTTTTGACTTATAACATTTAAAATTCCTTACATGCCAAACTCGGCGAAGTCATTCAATTTTCAGGTTTCGTCCGATTGATTTCGTTCAAATCCAATTTCGTGTTCTTCATCGAATGTTTTCGATCGAAATTCAATCCATTCAATTCTAATCGAATTCCTTAGAATTTGAGTATAGGATCATACGAGTTGATAATTGAGGACCTAACAATTGGTATCAGAGCAGATTCGTTCTGTTGTGAATCGAAATTGTTAGAAATCAGATCGAAATTTTTTGGAACTGTTTCGTACGAAGAACAGTTTTGGCGCGAAATTTCTTTTCGATCTGGATTGCCTAAATTCTGTGCTTATTTAATCTGATTTTGATGCTTCTGTGCTCACATAAGTATGTAAGATCAATTGCGATTAGATTCATAGCGGTTTGAATATCAATTTAGCAGAATAGATCAGATTGATTCGTCACTGTTTGCGCGAAGAACATACTTAAACACAGTTTGAATTTGATTAAAATTGACATATTTTGCTTCATAATGTGTTTAATAGTATGTTCGTGCGTACTAGACATCTGATTACGAACTGAAACCTGCGAATTCATAGTCTAATTCTTTGTATTTGGTTGAATCAGGTTTAGTTAGGGTTCTGATTTCATTCGCGAAACTTCAATATTTCTCGCTAAAGTCATCGATCGCAAAAATTTCTCGATCGCAAAACTTCGCGCGAGAATTTTTATCGATCAGAGCACTAAGTCGGCACTAAAACCGTCCATACTAAGAACGATTTTAGTAGCAAAAATTTCTTGAGCAACATCTAGCGAAAAACTATTTCGACGAAGACCAATTTTGACCTTTGCGCTCGCAAAACTTATCGTCGAATTTTTTTCGGTCAAAACTGATACAGTTTGACCAAGCAAAAATTACTTACGATTGAAAAAGTTTTCAGTCAACGATTTTATTTTGACTAAGCAAGGAACTTACTTTGAGTACTGTTTCTTGTGATCGAAATAAATTCACGATTAAAAGATGTTTCTCGATCGAAAGTTTTTGAACAAATTTTTCTCGCTCGTAAATTTTCTCACTGACACACTTTCTCGCACGAGAACAGTGACATACATCTTAATCTCGATTGAATTATTTTCGATCGAAAATCTAAATATAGAATCGAAAATAATTCTCGACTGCTTGAATATCAAACGCTACTAACAATTTGCTGCTTGTGAAGCATATTACATCAAAATCCATCCATCAAAACTAACGAAGATCCTTCATCAACTCTACCACAAAGAAAGAAAAGATGGATGCATACTCACTAGGAAATGACAATCGTCCCCCGATCTTCCTAAATTTCATAGCCTTGAAAGATCAAGCCGAAAACCTGCTAAAGTCACTCGAAGAAGGGCCCGCACAATTCCGGGTCACTGTAGCCGACGATGACACGGTACTCCTCATATTCCCGCTACTAGGCGACGGAAGGAGCCTAGGGAAGAAGGGCCCGCGCTAAGGCAGATCTGATAGCCAAGAACACACTCATGCAGGGCATCCCCAACGACATCTATAGACAGATAGACAGCCTCCCAACGGAAGTGTGCATCAAGGCCAAAAAGGCAAATATTCTCACTGCTTATGACTCATTCAAAGCAAAGCCCGAGGAGAGCCTATATGACGTATATCAAAGGTTCCTCACCTTCTTAATGAGATGAGGAAAATAGAAATCTCTTAGACAAACATGGAAACAAACATCAGATTTCTATCTTCCCTGCCCTCAGACTGGAAAAAGATATCCACTCAACTTAGGCAAAACAAAGATTTGGAGGAGTTGGATATCCATGCAGTCTTTGATAATCTCGCCCAACATGAGGAAGATATTTGCGAGATTCAGAAGGAGCAAAAAGGCAAGCAGATTGAAGACACTGTTGCCCATATCTCAGAGAAGCGTGGAACAAGGTCTCGCAAAGAGAAGATCGTTATTCCTCCCTCCCATCAGAGTCAGAAGAAGATTCAGAGACAGACGATGAGCCAAGCATGAAAGCACTGGGAAAGCAGTTGGCTCTAATCGGCAAATTGATGAGCAAGACGTACTTCAAAAAGAAGTCCTCATCTTCGGCCAACCGACTTCGGACCTCAAGCTCTAAGAATAAAGAACGTGCACCTGAGAGCTCCGAAATCAAAAACACCAAAGTCCCCAACAAGTGCTTCAACTGTGGCTAGCCTGGTCATTTTGCCAGAGAATGCACTCTTCCCAAGAAGAGAGATGGTAATTACTACTCCAGAAAGCTTCAACTTTCAAAGTAGAAGGAAGCTGGAGTAGCCCTCATGGCAGAGCAGGACCACTGGCTCGAAGACACATCCAACTCCGAAGTGGAGAATTTAGCCCTCATTGCCCGCTTGGACGACACCCTGGATGCCGAAACTTCAAACCAGACGGACAATGACGACGCATCCATCCCATCCAAGAGGTAGTCTCTACTTCCACATCATTGACCATGTTAGAATCATATCAAAAATAATATCCTAACATGAAACGTGAGCAGAAAAGTAGGAAGTAGAGGATAAACTTTCGAGGTCTCAGGAGAAGATAGACAGTCTCGAATCAGAACGTAGAAGCTCTAGTGCTAAAATAGAATAACTTAATAAGAGCCTACATTCTAGAGAGACTAGTCAACCTTAGATAGGACAGCATGATTAAGGAATTAGAAGATATGCTAGCAAATAACTACAATTGCTTGGTTAGGAATCTCAATGAGAAAGCCACCCTAAATTGTAGGTTAACTGAAGCTACCACTCAGATCACTAACTTAGAAGCTCAAGTAGAAATATCTAATACTAAGGTTCGTGAGCTTAGTACGCACCTAGATGCCAGACAAGCTGCTAAACTGACGGTAGAAAATAATTATGCTCTCCTAGGTGAGAAACGTAAGAAGTTATATGCGAAAATTAAGAAATTAGATGATCTTCTTACGCGTAGGGGACACTCTGAACAGACAATATTTTTGAACCAGCCCAAGGATACAGATTTCTATAATCCAAAAGAAGGCCTAGGTTTCACTAACCCACGTGTTTTACGGAAGAAAGAAATATATGATATTAAAAACATGGGCTTAGCGTCAACCTCTCCTAGAGATTATACGGAATCGACATATCAAAATACTTTCGATTCATCCATGAGAAAAGCCTCACATGGGCCTGAAATCCCCTTTGACTACAAAGAACTAAATGAAAAAGACAAAAATATGAAACCATCTTTAACACCTGTCTGTGATTTAGTTCAAGTTCTACCTCCTGACTCTCAAACACACTACGAGGAAGTCAAAAACGTTAAGTACAAAAATTCTCTCTACGTACCTCCTATAATAAAACAGATAGAGGAATCTCAAGCAAATGTAGATAAAGAAAGAGAGAATTTCGAAGCTGAAAAGAAAAAGTTCTTAAAGGAGATGGAAAATCTCAAAACTTCCCCATCCTCCCAAACTACCTCACACGCTATTATGAAAAGCGTGAAAAATGAAAAATCGCCTTCGAAAGATCAAAAGTGCATCAATATTTCTGTTAAAAGTGCTAAGACTAAATTTAGTTTACCTACGTCTAGAGGGAGCGTAGCATAAGCACTACAACCAAAGGCGAGAGTGTCTAGTCTTAAGAAGGAGCTAGTAGATTTGAGTATGTCTAAGAATGTTACTCCTCTTGTACAAATAAATGACACTCGTAGAAATAAAAGAGCAATTTCTTCGCTTGTTCACTTCAGCCTATTACTTTTAGAAGCAATAACTACAAAATAGGCTCTACTTCACAAGTTAAACATAATCATTCTGAAACAAATGCCACAAGGAAGACCCGTAGAAAACAAGATCCAATCATAAAGAAAGCTTATGGCGCTGTACATGTTTGTTCTCACCTAAGATATCCCGTAAAGATCGAGTCCCAAGCATCTTAGGAGATTATCAAAAGAAAAGATCTTTTCCTCGGTCAAACCTACCAAATCATTTGTACGAGCTGAAATTAACCTTCCCTGCAAGGTTCAACCCAAATGGGTTCCTAAATCTCCGCCTAGGACGACAAAAGCCGAAAAGGCCAAGTCACCTAAAGAGACCACTTCTCCAAAAGTGAAATGGGTTATTAAAACTCCCTCAAGTAAAAATTCAGGAATCATATCTGAACCGAAAACTATATCTGCTAATCTGAGAGGACCCATGCTTAAGTGGGTACCTAAAGCTCTCTAACATGTTTTTGCAGATCCATCATGTGTGGTATCTCGGCTCAGGTTGCTCCACACACATG
The DNA here is from genome assembly GCA_027422505.1 of Craterostigma plantagineum. Classification (NCBI taxonomy): domain Eukaryota; kingdom Viridiplantae; phylum Streptophyta; class Magnoliopsida; order Lamiales; family Linderniaceae; genus Craterostigma; species Craterostigma plantagineum. The sequence goes on from JAPQWV010001260.1 coordinate 6,498, forward strand.
ACTGGAAGTCAAATGCTGCTGAGCAACTACAAAGACCGACCAAACGGCAAAGTCAGATTCGGAAACAATGATTCTGCTCCCATTCTTGGATGCGGGGATATTATCTTGGACAATCTGATGATAAAATATGTCTCTTATGTCGAAGGCCTTAGCCATAACTTGTTCAGCATAGGTCAATTCTGTGATAAAGGATTTCAAGTGGTCTTTCATGCTGACCGGTGCAGAATTTTGGATATCAGGACACAGAACTCCTCTATGGACTTCGGAGATTGAATCTTTACATGATCAACCTGACGTCCATGCGGCCCTCGACAGCTGTATGCCTCATTCTCGGACTGTCGCACAGAGGAACAGCTTATGGCATCAACGAATGTCTCATCTGAATATGAAAGCTCTCCAACGCCTTTCTACGAAAAAGTTGGTTCAAGGTCTTCCAAACTATACTACTACAAAAGGAGCATCAATGTTCGGCATGTCAATTAGGAAAAATGAAGCGTGCGTCTACCTCTCGCCCATTGGAACTGATCCACATGGACCTCTGTGGGCCAATGCAGACATAGAGTATCAATGGACGCAAGTACGTGCTAGTTATCGTCGATGACTTCTCTCGCTATACTTGGACAAAGTTCATCCGAACCAAAGATGAGACAGGGGACTTAATTATCAACTTTGTTAACACTACTCAGAATCTGCTGCAACAGACTATTCAAGTTATTTGAACAGACAACGACACTGAGTTCAAGAATAAATATCTCAGTGCATTTTATCAGAAACTTGGAATTAGTCAACAATTCTCAGCTGCAAAAACACCTCAACAAAATGGGGTCATTGAAAGGAAAAACAACCCTAGTGGAAGCCACTCGTACAATGCTTATTCACTCCGGCCTTCCACACTTTCTTTGGCCTGAAGCAGTAAATACCGCCTATTTTACACAAAATAGGACGGTGGTTCACAAACGATTCAACAAGACTCCGTACGAGATTGTTAATAAGAGAGTACCCAACATCTCATTCTTTAAAGTCTTCGGGTGCAAGTGCTTTGTGGTGAAGGACAGAGCGCAACGAGCAAAGTTCGACCCTAAAGCATTCGAAGCAACTTTCGTCTGGTATTCTTCAACCTAAAAAACGTACCGAGTATACATCAAGTCCAACCGCACGATCATGGAAAGCTATAACGTCACTTTTCACGAAGTGAACCCGATGGCTCCTGCACACCTCGGTTCAGGACCCGTACCAAACCCGATGGCTTCTGAACAAACCAGTTCAGGACCCGTGCTTAACCCGTCGGCTTCTGAAGACAACATCTCAGAACCCGTATTCACTGGTGTGTTGGCACAAAACAAACAGAAGATGGCAACAACTCAGCAATCACCGCCAGACGAAGCGCTAAGACTTGTGTTAGAAGACTTGGATTCCCTCTTTGAGCCTCTCACCGTCAATGCTATACCCGATGAGGCCTATGTACCAAGTTCTTCAACAGTCCCTACCTCACTCGATTCAGATTTTCCACAGCACATTGAAAAACCTACCATGGGTGCTGAAGAAGAATCATCAGAGTCGTTCTCTGCCAGTGCAGATATGGAACTTCCCCACACAAAATGAACAATCGGAGATCATTGGAAATCTAGACCCACAAATGGCTGATGCTTCATCTTCAGCTTTGCCACATGAGCGCAAGTGGACTAGAGCTCATCTGGTTGATCAGATAATTGGCGATCCTTCGACGGAGTAAGGACACGACATCAACGTGGTCTTTTTAGCTGCTTCTTAAGCCAAAACAAGCCTACTAAAGTAGCAGACGCACTACGAGACCCGGATTGGATAATTGCAATGCAAGAGGAAATCAACCAATTCGAACGTCTTCAAGTGTGGAAATTAGTACCCCGTCCGCATGGGAAAACTATCATCGGGACAAAACGGGAATTCAAGAACAAGAAGAATGAAGATGGCGAAGTGATCTGGAACAAGGCACGATTAGTTGCCAAGGGGGATACAACCAACAGGAAGGCATTGACTACGACGAAACGTATGCTCCTGTTGCCCGAATTGAAGCCATTCGTCTCTTTTTGGCTTACGCGGCTCATAAAGACTTCAAGGTCTATCAAATGGACGTTAAAACCGCCTTTCTCAGTGGCGTACTTAAAGAAGAAGTCTATGTCGCTCAGCCAGACGGCTTCTTTGATCAAGAATATCCCGATCACGTCTATCGATTGGATAAAGCTCTCTACGGACTAAAACAAGCCCCACGTGCTTGGTATGATGTCTTGAGCGAGTTCCTCGTTATGTCTGGATTTATTCGAGGAACAACCGATACGACCCTCTTCATCAAATGGCAAGACAAGGATCTGATGGTCATTCAAGTTTACGTCAACGACATCATTTTCGGTTCAACAAATCCACGGCTTTGCAAGAATTTTGGAGATCTCATGAAGAGTAAATTTGAAATGAGCCACATGGGAGAGATGCAATTCTTCCTAGGACTTCAAGTCAGACAGCTCAATGATGGAATATTTATCAGTCAAACAAAGTATATTAAGGACATTATGAAAAAGTTCCATCAAGATCAGAGCAAATCTCTCAACACTCCCATGTCAATAAGCTGCAAGTTGGTTGCCCATCCCACAGGAAAATCGGTCGACATCACACTCTACCGCAACATAATTGGATCTCTTCTCTATCTCACTTCGAGGCGGCCGGATATCATGTTTTCCACTTGTCTTTGTGCCCGCTTCCAAGCCGATCCCAAAGAATCCCACATTGCTAGCGGTGAAGCGCATTCTTCGCTACCTTAAGGGCACATCTACCTTAGGATTATGGTATCCTAAAGGTACGAATTTCAAACTTATCGGCTATACTGACGCTGATTATGCAGGTTGCCGAATGGACAGGAAAAGTACCTCCAGTGGCGCTCAATTTCTAGGCGAAAAGCTTGTTTGCTGGTCATCCAAAAAGAAAAATTGCGTCTCAACTTCGACGGCTGAAGCTGAATACGTCGCAGCCTCCTGCTGTTGCTCCCAGATGCTATGGATGCGGACTCAGCTTCGAGACTATGGGTACAATTTAAATAATATACCCATATATAGTGATAGTCAAAGTGCCATTGTGATTACGTGCAATCCTGTTCACCATTCACGCACCAAACACAAAGACATTAGATATCACTTTATCAAAGATCACGTAGAAAAAGGCACAATTAATATGTACTTTGCGAACACGGATATCAACTAGCCGACATTTTCACCAAGGCATTGGATGAAAAACGATTCCAATTCCTTGTCGGAAAATTAGGCATGTTGAATCTCCCGTGATATGTGCATCACCTGATCTTCTGTGCTATCACATGCTCTACTCTATGTGCTTTCCATGCTCACTTGTCTTAACTTGCGTGATAATAATAAAAAAAAAACCTATACATATATCTATAATATAGGGGAATGATGAGATCTTTTAGGATGCTTCGATCTAAGTCACATAAAGTTTTTTTTCCGACATGCGACTGATTCAACTGCTTAATTCTGTCAGTCTAAGTCACATTCTTGTGTCTAAAGGTCTTAAGGTTGCCACAATAGACACATAGCCACCTTTCAAATGTGAGGAATCTAGCCTTTCAATTTTTCTCTTCTTGGATCTATCTCTCGAGTGAAGTCACACTTCAATTATTTCTAGTGATACTCGGCTTCATACTCGCCCTTCTTTAGATCATCAGGAAAATGATTTGGGGCGTTTTAGGCAATTCCTCACTTGGCCTTTTCAAATCCTTTTCATATCATAGCCCTTAGTCATCCACTTTGGACCTTCTCCGACTTCCTTTTCTTCATTTGAAACCCATTTCAACCTTCAACCGATTCTATTTTCGTCAAATGGTTGTTCAAAGAAGAAACGTAGGGGAGAAAAGTAAAAGAAAACGAAGATGACTAAAGAAAGCAATGCTCAACGCACAAAAACAGACCAAAGGAACTGCTTTTCAAACTACCAAAAGAAGGCATGGATCCTGCTGTGAACTTCTCCGTCGATAATCTCGTACTCTCGCATTTTTGCTCTAAGTACTGCAGATTATCGAAGATCAATCTTGGAGCCAGATGTCATTTCTTCGGAAATACAGGGAGTTAATTGTACTTTTGTTTATACTTAGAAGAAGTAATTTTGTGGTTTAATTTTAAATGTTAGGATCAATCTGAAAAATCAAGGAAATCGAGAAACTCGGGTGAATTTGGTAATTTTCAATCACAGTTTCTCGAGCGAAAATGGATTTGGGACCAAGTGTTAATTTACGCTCTAAAAAAATTGACGAGCGAAATTACACAGGAATCAAATGAAAATTTTCGATCGGATTTTGTCGAGCGAAAATTCAAACAGTAAACAAAGACAGGTTCTCGATCGTAAGTTTCTCGATCGCAAATAGTAATGGGCTTCAATTTCATTGAGTCTCACAAAAACGTCTAATCAGCCCAAAATTAAACGAAATCATTACTTGCAGTCGAAAAATCCCTAAATACACGCTAAAACCCTCGATCGCAAAAATCAACAGTCAAAATTCTCGAGCGAAAAACTTCTTCTCCTAAAAGACGAACGTCAAAATCTTCAAAACCTTTCAATTTTTCATCTGATATGCGTCTTTAGAAGCTAGATCTGACTTCTGTTAGGGTTTATCGTGCATTTAAATTAGATTTGCATATGTATTTTGGAATATTTTGCATGATTTGGTGATTATTTCTCGACTGTTTGTATTCTGAGAACTCGAACTCTTGTTTGCAGGATTTTAGACCTTCTCTAAGTATAATCTAGGTTAAAAACTGCATAATAGGGTAGTTTCCATCATTGAGAGTGAGTATAACTTCGATTTTCTGCGTTATTAGTGTTCGATTGAAAGGTAAGACTAAACTGGGGTTTAAACTTTTAAACGCGTAGAAGAACTTTCTCGCTCGCAAACAGCTAAAAATGAATCTCAATTTGATTAAGTCACTGTTGGCATCGTAAAAGATTTTCGATCGCTAATCTTTTGATTTAGTCATTAAGTTTAAAAACGTAGATAAAAAAATTACTTACAAGCGAGAAATACAATTCTGATTTTATGCGAGCGAAATATTAATGAGAGGAATAGTTAAGATAGATGCAGTCCCTTTAAAATTTCGAGCGCAAAACTTACAGTCGGAAATTTCGATTTCAATTTTGCTCTCAGTCGAAAATTTAGCGGCGAGAAATTAATTTTTTTTTCGACGATAAAATTTCTCGATCGTAAAAGCACGCAGCGATAATTTAATCGATCGAAAATTTTCTCGATGGTTGACTTAGTCTCTCGTTGAAAATTTTCTCGATCGAAAACTTTCGCAGTGACAAACCTTTTTAAAATAAAAAATCTTTCTCGCTCGTTAATTTTCATAGCGAAAAATTTCATTCACGCGCGAAAAATTTTTCGATAGTATATTTACTTGGAAATCTAATTTCTCGATCGTAAATTTACGCGGAAATTTTTCTCGATCGTAAAATTTCTTGGCTACATTACCACAACTTAAGTTCAACACTTAGTAAAATTTTGATCAAATTTTCTTTGAACTAACATACATATGTCGAAATAAAATTACAACTTCAAAAGTTAACTCTATAGGACCTATATGTGCATTCATATTTCCACTACAATATTATCAAACATTTGTTCACTAGCTTCATCATTATGGTTTGATAAAAACTAATTTCGACTAAATTTTAATCTAGCTAATGATTTGAATATGTATTTCAGATGGATCACTACTCTACCTACAACCATATTTACGAGAATGCCATGTACATTAATGTCCACGACACGAACTTTCAACTGGATCTGACCACCTTCCGGTTTCCAGACGATCATCGTGTCTATACTGCATGGCCATCCATTGTGGCATGCTCTTACCGTGACGGCCTCAGTACCAATGGTCTATCTCCAACAGTTTTGGGAATGATCAAGAGCCTCATCATGAATGGGGCGTACACTTCACAACAGTTGTAGGACGAGGCACATCTGTATGAGCAAGAATGAACTCAGACTTCTGCTCGACCTCCCTCACAGCCAAAATTACGACCCCCTCCCGTCAGATGAAGAAATGGTGCATGATTTCCTCCAGATGGGGTACCCTCAGCCGCTCACCAAGCTAGCTCAGATGCAAAGCAACGGGATTCCCCATCTGTGGAACACTTTTTGTCATAACCAATAAGTGTCTGTCCCCGTAGCACGCAGGGTTCGACAAAGGCAACGGCCACAATCCTCCGGATATTTCACGCAGTAGTGATCTCGCGGAATTACGATTTCGCTCAACTGATTTGGAACGATCTCGCAGAACAGATCAGACAAAAAGAGAACAAAAAATCCAAAAACGTGCTGTTAGGAAATATTTTGTAGTGTTCAATTTCATTATATTATCTTTGTTGGTTAGCTTTATTAAACTTTGGGCTAGCTCTTAGTTGGGTTAGTTCTTAGTTATTCATGTAATGGGCCTTCACAAGAAGCCCACCTATTATATACCAACTTGTGGTATAAATAGGAAAACCCTAACACATAGTTAGGTGTGCTTGTGTGTGAAAATCAAAGAAATATTTTAGATTTGAGAGAGCCTCTTTTTCTTCCACCAAGCCCCACGCCCTAACTTTAAATCTAGATCATTAGGCGTGTTTAATCCGTCCGAAGTCGCATTGTTGGTGTAATCTCGGACCAACAACACTTGTTGGTCCGAGATTTCACCAACAATACGACTTAGGACGGATTAAACACGCCTAAAGATCGAGATTTGAGAATGGGGCGTGGGGCTTTGTGGTGTTCTTGAGGAGGCTCTCTCACTCTAACATATGTTTATTGATCACACACACAAGCACACCTAACTATGTGTTAGGGTTTTCCTATTTATACCACAAGTTGGTATATAATAGGTGGGCTTCTTGTGAAGGCCCATTACATGAATAACTAAGACTAACCCAACTAAGAGCTAGCCCAAAGTTTAATAAAGCTAACCAACAAAGATAATATAATGAAATTGAACACTACAAAATATTTCCTAACAATCTCCCCCTTAGTGTTCAATCTTCAATTCAGCGTGGGATATCTTTGTTGGGCGTATTGGAGATCTCGATTCCTAGCAAACTCCCCCTACAAGGGATATCTCCTCTTCTTGCGGAGGCATTGATGGCTCGGCTAGGACTCACTTGTTAAGATTCTCGAATCTTCTTCTTCTTGGCGCCGGATTTGTAGTCTTCAAATGGAAGTTGTCTGGTTCAGCCTCGAAGATGACTCGTCTGGCTCCAGAAGAAGGTAGGCGTGGGGCGTAAAAAACTGTGCCAAGGCTCCATTGAAATGTGTTCTTCCAAGAGCAGGGAGCCTGGTCTTCAGAGTGGTCAGCGCAGTAGTGGCGGAATGTGGTGGATGAGATGTGCCATGGCTCCTTCGAGTGTTCCATTATGAACTAATAGCCTGACACATAAGAATGTGCGTGGAGGTAGTGGAAGCCTCCGGCGGGGCGTAGTTGGTGGAGGTGGTGGAGTAGGTGTTGTGAGAGGTGGCATAGGTGGTGTGAGCGGAGGTGGATGATGGTTGCTGCTGATGCTGCTGTACGATCTTCAACTCAGTTCTTCTCCTTTACTCCCCCTTGAGATGATCTCCGTCTTTGGGATCGTCACATCGTCCGTGGGACGAGTCTGCTCTGGCGTTGATGGTGGTGATGATGGTGTGGTGTGGTGTTGAGTGAGGCAATCAAGTGGGATTCTCAGGAGTAGCAGCAATTGATGTTCCTTCGGGTTCAGTTTTGAACACTGGAGAGACGGAGCAGCATGTGGTGGCGTAGGCGTAGGCGGGTGGAGTGGTGTCGGTGATGGGACCTTTTCCTTCATAGATCTTCGTTGAGCGCGGCATGGAATGTGTAAGTTCCTCGCTGATTGCTATGAGTCGGGGCTCCATCACGAACGGGGTAACTAACCTGACGGGGGTCACAAAGACGCTCCGTCGTCACAACATCGAAACATGTGTCCGATGTGCCGCCTGTTTGCACAGGACAGAAAGAACCGTAGAGCCACAAAGGCTTTCCGTTCGCACGGACGATGAGAAAGCTCGTATCCGTGGCCCATCGACAGTTGTGGTGAGGGTGGCTGTCGTGGGTCTTCCGCTCTCGGTCACAAGGACGTCATCAAGCGTTCGGGCAAGTTCACGAAGAACCTGCGGTGCGTAAAGAGTGTTTGTGTCCTAGAAAGTGGAAAATTTCGGTGGGTGAGGACACTAGACTCGAAGTGGGTGGAAGAGGTGCAGTGAGAGGCGGGCACTGCATGTTCAACATCAACCGTCTCCAAGTGGGGCGGTGATGGCTAACGTGGTTCCTCTTGTGCGAATGAAACAGCTATCTGCGAAAGGATAGCTGAGTGGTGGGAGGGGTTAATTGCGCGGTTGGACCAGATGTCGCGACTTCTACTCGGGAAACGAACGAGTCGTCACCTGTACCTATGGCGAGGTCCGGGTTGTGGTGAGATATGACAGAGGAGTGCGATCATGTCGTCGTTGTTTCGCAACTCCTGCAAGCGACTTACGTCATCCTCCCGAGATCGTTGATTGGATCTTTGCGTGGAGGAGGATGTCGCGCGACCTAGATCTAGACTAGAGAGGCTAGGGTAGGCTCGTTCCTGGGTTAGGATCAGGGGGGTTTCACTGATCCATGGGAACTATGGTGGCGTGGCGTGATCGCGTTGAAAGGCGACACGAGTGATGTCGACGAGGGTGGCCCAAAACTGTTGATCAGACAATTCTGAGACTCGTCAGGTGGTGGTGGTGGTGAGGGCGTAAAGAGGATCACGGTGGCTTAGAACGTCTCCATGTAGCGCACCATGGTGGAATGGATGGCAGTGGGTGGACGGTGGAGTCTGGTACATGAGATCCACATCGCCTAAGCATCGAGATTAGATGGCGCGCCACTGATGGTTGGTTGAACTTTTGTCAACCCTTCTTTGTAGGTTCGGGTTCTGCACGGATTTGTACAGAAGTCATGATGATTGCTCGCTTCTCTGACATCCCTTCATGCACGTGGAGCAATCCGTGTAACGTGCATGATGGGGTTGGTTGCTCGCAGTGCATACCGGTCATGAATGTGGAGCAACCCATGTACCATTCATGCCGGGATGTGGTTGCTCACGTCGTGTACCAGTCATGTATGTGGAGCAACCCGGGTACCATACATGCTGGGAGAAAATTAGCTGCCCTCGTCGCATACCAGTCATGAGTGTGGAGCAGCTTTCTTAGTACCTACTCATGCTGGGATTGTGAAATTGGCATTTAAGAATTTCCGCTCCGAAAAGTTTGGGGGTGACCTAAACTTTTTCTATAATGTGCCAATACCGTCCTAGGTCGATTGTTGGGTACGGTGATCGTTGCCGCGTTTTGGATTTGCCTTCAAAATTTCACAAAAAAACGTCGTCTATACCGAAAATTTTGGCCCAGAAAAATTTATTTCGGAAAAATTTTAAAAGTGTAAAATAGACAAAGTCCAATGGGCTTAGAAAATTTTTCTCTATCCAATGATATAAATTTTGGCCCGCGTTTTTTTTTTTTTTTTTTTTTTTGCTCCTTAAAACCTTATTTAATCCGAGGGGGGGCCAGAAATTTTTGGTGGTCAAAAACGTTTAAGTGTATTTTTAAAGAGTGATTTTCGCAAGATTTGACGCTAACAGGTGTGTTTGGATCAAGTTTAAAGGTTGGGTGCAAATTTCTCGGGGGATGCGAAAAATGGTGTGAAAATGTGCGAAAATGTTGTCCCGAGAAATTTCGTTGTGAGAGTGAGTCGCGAAAAAACAGAAATTTCGCATTCAAAGGAAATTTTCGCATGTACAGTAAAAGTTTCGCATATACAAAAATTTTTAGCAAGTTATAGTACATAGTTAAGATGGAAAATTTTCGCATGTATAGAATTTGCGCATTCGTGAGAAATTTTCGCAGATTAAGTAAATTTCGCAAGTATGGAAAATTTTCGCAAGTGAGAAATCTCGCAAGTTGTCCAAATTTTTCGCATGTAATCCAAAAATTTCGCGGAGAAAATTTGTTCTAAAAACGGTATTAAATTTTCGCAGTTAGAAAGAGTTTTCAAGTTAGCAAAAATTCGCAAGTGTGAATTTTCTCAAGTGATGTGGAAGTGAAGTGATGATGCGAAGTAGTGAAGATGCGAAAAAGTGAAGTTGAAGTTTTGGATCACTGTAGATGCGAAATAGTGAAGATGCGAAAATATGTATGATGAAGTGAAGTGTATGAAAATTTCGCGGGGCTTCACATGCTGTAGCAGCGAAATTTCTCGGAAAAAGTTCTCGGCCTGCGAAATTTCTCGGAAAAATTTCTCGGCCTGCGAAATTTCTCGGCCTGTAGATGCGAAAATTTCTCGGGCAGCGAAAATTTCTCGGCCTGCGAAATTTTCGCGGCTAAGAATTTTCTCGGGTAAGAAAATTTCTCGGCCAAGAACACAGTTACTGTTCCATAGCTGCGCGACTTTTTCCAGAAAAATGGCTCGTTTTCGCTCAAATCTCACTCAAAATCGACGAAACTTGTTCCAAAACTTCATAAAAACATTCCTAAACACATAATCAACCTTTGGGATGTCTAAAAACAACAAATAGAGGTCGAAATCGCCCAAAAACAGAAAGTGACGAAAATAGTTTTTCAAACAATTTTTCACTCAAATCTTGCTCAAAACTCGCAAATCCGGTCGCGTTGGGCTCTGATACCACTTGTTGGTCCGAGATTTCACCAACAATACGACTTAGGACGGATTAAACACGCCTAAAGATCGAGATTTGAGAATGGGGCGTGGGGGCTTTGTGGTGTTCTTGAGGAGGCTCTCTCACTCTAACATATGTTTATTGATCACACACACAAGCACACCTAACTATGTGTTAGGGTTTTTCCTATTTATACCACAAGTTGGTATATAATAGGTGGGCTTCTTGTGAAGGCCCATTACATGAATAACTAAGAACTAACCCAACTAAGAGCTAGCCCAAAGTTTAATAAAGCTAACCAACAAAGATAATATAATGAAATTGAACACTACAAAATATTTCCTAACACGTGCCGTATGCGAGATGGTTCTCCGTTATCATCCGACAACAAATGGAGATGCACGAGCAGAACATTCCTCGCTTGCCTCCGAGAGGAAACTATCAGCCACCTAGGCTCAAGTTCTTCCACAACCCAGGTTCGCGGACCTAACTCAGCCATCTATGGCCATTCTGCTGGAGCTGCTACGTCTCGCCGACCCGTGGGAGACGAATATCAGAGATACTATCGGGAACATCACCTTAATGAGCAAATGATTCGAGGGCCCCCGACAAATTTCCAAGTGAGCCCTCCACAACAACAACACTCAAGCTTGACGCCATAATGATTGATACAGTGGCCCAGGAGCTAGAGCAAGAGCTTCAACTCAGGACGAACAAATTCCTGATATAGATGCCACGTCGATCGATGCTCTGGCGGCAGAGTTGGAACAAGAAGCTCCAGAAGAAATATTCAAAGTGGAAGTGCCCGTCCATGTGGCGTGCTCGAAGAAACCATTGAGGAGGTTCTTCAACAAGTAGCACAGCCCGAGGCAGATATGGGCACAACTCAACTCCACTGGTGACGGATCAGGCTCTTGAGCACATTGAACGTGATCCTACTCCTCACACAGCCACCTCATCCGACACTGAGTCCGATGAGGAGATCAGCTTGATAAGATGGACTCCCAGACGACTTAGCATACAAATCGAGTCCCTCTTCACCGCCGTCACCACCGCACCAGATACCGCACCAATCATCTCTTCAAGTGCTGCGGCCACTACTTCGCTCAATCTTCAGCCGCAACACAATCTACCGGTGTCTGGTTCACGGGTTTAATCAGAACCTGTAACAACACTCTTAGACGAGATCTTCAAGATTCGACTCAAGGATGGGTGGAAGTCTCCAACGGTCACAACCTCAAGTGACTGCGAGCCAACCTGAGGAGACGGTGTTAGCTCACGGGTTGATAACAGACGACACCAGTTGTCCTGGAACATCTACAATGGAGGCGTCCGCTCCATACGTGACTGAAGACAAACTTCAGGCCGCTCTCGCCAATGCGCTAAAGGATTTGAAGACAAGATTATGGAGAGCGTGCGCAATGCCATCGAGACGTCCCGCCAAGATCGTGGGAAATCACCCGTCTCGGAGCCGTCTTTGTCACAACCCATCCACACACCACCTCAACCCATACTATCCGCACAAGTCCCAACACCCATCCTCACCCACAACCTAATAAATCCACCACCGTACCCATCAGCGAACTCCACTCCATTTTGGTCGCCATGCTATTAGAATTAACCACACGAACGCCGGAAGAAGATCTCTTTCGCCGTCTCGTCGATCGTCCTGACCCATCCCAAGCGTGCCGCGGCCAAAGCTTCCACTCCAAATGCTGACATGACGACCGAGACGATCAGGGTCGTCCTGAGGGGGAGAAGAGGCTAAGGCTTATCACAAGGGGTCAGAGACAGAACCCTGGCCATTGGAACCTCACAACCCACTACCCAAACAACCACCACCACGCGCCGCACCACTCAAACTCAAACCCAAACCCAAACCCACATTTGACCCACCAACCTTTCAACTAAGGACGCCTCCGCCCATGCCACCGACCTTCACAAGCCCCTTGCTTTCGGAAGAAGAAGCAAGTGCTGCATGCTCGTCGCCCTAGCGCAGACTCAGGCGACTCCCTCAACTGCTACAGACCAACCGGGACCATCAGGACATGGCGTCAACCCACATGAGGTCCTAGACAAATATATATTCGAAGGATAGTGGATGACCCATTTCATGCCCGATGAGCATCAACGACAACGGCTTCAGGACGTTCGACACTTCCTACAACAAGCCTCGGTAGACCTCGTGCTCATAAAAGATGAAGAACTTCAGGAAGGTGAAGACTACCAGCAAGATATCCCAAGGCTACCAGAGTTGATCGCACAACGAGCAGCTTCCCCCACAAGACAAATGCCAGGGATCGTTCGGATCGACACGCCACGGGAGAATATTCGGATTGAAATCCCCTTCCTTGAAGAAATCCATGAACACATCTGGAGGTCACCGGACATGGTCAAGAAGCCGAACGAGTTCAAGCTAAGAGTGATCGCTCATTGGGATCAGCAGAAGAGGATGACCAGCATCTGAATGCTGACTCAACTTGGACCTGATGTAAGGATGAAGATGACTAAAGCGCAAGCAAGGAATCATTATCAGAGTCTATCTTCTATCTGCCAGCTTCTCAGCGTCTACTATGCCAAAGGAGGTCTTCCAACCCCAACCTACGTTATCGAGCGAGTGGACAGAACCCGAGAGGAATTAAGCGAGAGTTACCTACCGTACCTCCCCGCCGACGAGGTATACAACCTCTATTAGCTGTACGTGAAGAAGTACGAAGGTCCTCAAGGCTTCATCAAGAAAGAAGGTCTCGAGGGGCTCTACCGGTTCATGATGCGCCAAGTCAAGTACTTCGCTGCGCATGACCTTCAGATGGCTCTGGAGAGCAACATGAAGAGGTCAACATGATCGCACCGCTCAACAAAGGACCTGAGATAGAATGGCTTCCAAGCAGTCATGTACACATAAGTTCAGTCTTAGGTGTTAGGTCCCCATTAGTTAACACAATTAATCCTAGGCATGAATTCTAAGGAAATCGATTAGAATTGAATGGATTGAAAATCGATCGAAAACCTTTCGTTGAAGAACTCGAGAGAGAAAACCGTTAGTGTGAGAAAGTTTTTAAGTTTCTTTCTCAAGAAATGAATTCGGCAGCCTTTAGGATCAATTCTCTAATTTCTGTATTAAGCTCTAATTGTTTACATGTATTTATACCATGGTATAAATATCAAATAGTTTTAATCTAATAACTACTATCCAAAACGCCCCTAATTACAAGGACAACTAATAAAATCAAGCACAATTAAAATATATACTCTACAATCTCCCCCTTTGTGCTTGATTGCGTTTCCGCGCTGTTTGTCCTCGTCGGGCGTAATACGATCTGCGCAAACCCAGCGCATGCTCATAATTTCTAACTATTTCCCTAAGCTTCAGACGCTCCTCGACATCATCTAGCAATTCCATCAGGAGCGGCTGTTCCCTCACGAACCTGTGGATTCTCAGCATCGTCTCTCGGTTGATTCTTCCAACCTTTTCTCTATATTCCTCCTGATGATCTCGTTCCGTCGCAAAACTTCTGAATCTCAGTCTTCAGCATCAACCTAGTCTACTTGATGATTGGATTGTGGTAGGTGATGCTAAGGACTGAGCTGATGTGCACATGATTGCTTGGAAGCCCTTCGATCTCAGGTCCTTGTTGAGCGGTTCGGTCATGTTGACCTTCTTCATGTTGCTCTCCAGAGCAATCTGAAGGTCATGCGTGGCGAAGTACTTGACTGGCGTATCATGAACCGATGAGCCCTTCGAGGCCTTCTTTCTTGACGAAGCGTTGAGGACCTCTGTACTTCTCCACGTACAGCTGACAGAGGTTTTATACCTCATCCGCAGGGAGATACGGAAGGTCGCTCTCTCTTAGTTCCTCTCGGGTTCTGTCTACTCGCTCAATAATGTAAGTTGGGGTTGGAAGACCTCCTTTGGTACAATAGATGCTGAAAAGCTGGCAAATTGGGGAGAGACTCTGATAGTGGCTCTTGACTTGTTATTTAGTCATCCCCAACCGTACGTCGGGTCCAAGTTGAGTCCGCATCCAGCGGTAAGTCATCCTCTTCTGCTGATACCAGTGAGAGATCCCTCTCAGCTCAAATTCGTTGGGCTTCTTGATTCTCTCCGATTACCTCCAAATATTCTCATGGACTTCTTCGAGGAAGGGTATCTCTATTCGGATAATCTCCCACGGCGTGTCGATCCGAACGGTCCCTGGCATTTGTCTTGTGGGGAAACCGCTCGTTGCGTGATCAGCTCTGAAAGCCCTGTGGGATCTTGTTCATGGTCTACACCTTCCTAAAGTCGTCGTCTTCTATCAGCACGAAGTCCACCGAAGCTTGTTGCAAAATTTGTCGAACCTCCTTGAGCCGTTGTACTTGATGCTCCTCGGGCATATAATGGGTCGCCCACTGTTTTTGAAATATGAATTTCGAGAAATTCATATGGGTTGACGCCGCCCGGTTCTTCTGGAGCTGCTGAGGGAGTAGCTTGGGTTTGTGCCAGAGCTACGAGCATGGCCGCACTTGCTTCTTCTTTCGAAAGCAATGGGCTTGTCAGAGTCGGTGATGTGGGCGGAGGCATCCTTAGGTGAAAGGTTGGTTGGTCGATGTGGGTTAGAGTGGTGGTGTGGGTAGTTTGGGTGGTTTGGGTTCACCTGCTCCAGCGCCTGATTGCGTTGCGCCCGAGCCTTGTCCTTGGCCACTTGTTGTTGTCCTTTGCCTCTTCTCCCCTGAGGATCCTGATTGTCAGGATCGTCATGTCCGCGACTTGAGTGAGAGCTTCGGGCTCGGCATGTTTGGGTAGGTGGCTCAAGATGGTCTACCAGTCGCCTATAGAGTAACTCCTCCTGAGGCAACCGGATGGTAAGACCGATGAGGCGGGCTAGAACAATGTCATGGAGCTCGGTGATTGGGATGGTATATGGGTTGATTAGGATGGAAGAGTTTTGCAGAGGGTCGGTGGGTGTGGGTTGTGGGGTTGTGAGGTCGGGTTGTGCTGAAGTTGACTCTGAGACGGGTGCTTTCCCTCGATCTTGTCGGGGCGTCTCGATAGTCGTACGCACGCTCTCCATGATCTTGTCTTCGAAAGATTTAAGTGCTGAGGAGAGGGCGGCCTTGAGTTGGTCTTCAGTCACAAACGGAGCGGACGCCTCCATGGATGTTCCAGGACGACAGATGTCGCCTGTTAACAACCCTTGAGCAGGCACCGGCTCCTCAAGTTGGCTCAGAGTCACTTGAGGTTGTGACTCTACGATACTTCCACCCAATCCTTGAGTTGAATCTGGAAGATTCTCATCTATGGGTGTTTCGGCAGGCTCGGTTTGGGCCTGCGAACCAGACACCGGTAGATTTTGTTGCAGCTCAAGATTGAGCAAAGAAGTGGCCGCAGCACTTGAAGAGACGATCGGCGCGGTATCTGGTGCGGTGGTGACGGTGGTGAAGAGGGACTCGATTGTATGCTAAGTCGTCTGGGAGTCCGTCTCATCAGGCTGAACTCCTCATCTGACTCTGTGTCGGATGAGGTGGCTGTGTGAGGAGTGAGGACACGTTCTGTGTCCTCAGGAGCCT
Organism: Craterostigma plantagineum; assembly: GCA_027422505.1. NCBI lineage: Eukaryota > Viridiplantae > Streptophyta > Magnoliopsida > Lamiales > Linderniaceae > Craterostigma > Craterostigma plantagineum. Next base: position 22,758 of record JAPQWV010001260.1, read on the forward strand.
GATCCGTAACCCGAGGAAGTGAGCTTTCCCCATTTCTGTCTCGGGCTGTGCTCCTTGTTGAAGAAACTCCTCAATAGTTTCTTCAAGCACGCCAACATGCACGGGCACTTCCACTTGGAATGTTTCTTCAGAAGCTTTTTGTTCCAACTCTGCTGCCACAGCATCGATCAACGTGGCGTCGATGTCATGAATGTATTCGTCCTGAGTTGGTAGCTCCTGGGCCACTTCATCAATCATCATTACCTCAGGGCTTGAGTGTTGTTGTTGTGGAGGGCTCACGTGGAAATCTGTCGGGGGCCCTCTAATTATTTGCTCTGTGAGATGATGTTCCCGACAGTATCTTTGATATTCGACTCCCGTGGGGTCAACGAGCTGAAGAATGTTGAGTGGAATGTCCATTGAAGGCTGAGCTAGGTCTACCAGCCTTGGGTTGTGGAAGAACTTGACCCTTGGTGGCTGATATTTTCCTCCCGGAGGCAGGCGAGGAATGTTCTGCTCGTGCATCTCCATATGTTGGCGGATGATGACGGAGAACCATCTCGCATACGACACGTTCTTGGACCTTTTGTTCTCTTTTTGTCTGATCTGCTCTGCTAGGTCGTTCCAGATCAGTTGAGCGAAATCGTAATTCCGCGAGAACACGACTCCGTGAAATATCCAGAGGATGTGGCCGTTGCCTTTGTCGAGCCTGCGTGCTTCAGGGATAGACACTTATTTATAATCCCGAATAGTGTCTTCCATGGATGGAGAATCCCGTTGCTATGCATCTGAGCTAGCTTGGTGAGTGGCGGACTGTACCCATCTGGAGGAAATCATGCACCAGTTCTGCATCTGATGGGAGGGGGTCATAGTTTTGGCTGTGAGGGAGGTCGAGCAGAATTCTGAACTTGCCCATGCAGATATGCCTTGTCCCTACAACCGTGGTAAAGTGGTATGCCCCGTCCAAGATGAGGCTCTTGATCATCCCCCAAAACTGTTGGAGGTGGACCATCGGCACTGATGCCGTCACTGTAAGTGCATTAGTGAATGGCCTAGCAAAATGGACACAATGATGTCATCTTGACACCGGAAAGTGGTCAGGTCTAACTGGAAGTTCGTGTCGTGGACGTTGAGGTATAAGGCCTTCTCGTAGATGTGGTTATATGTAGGGTATTGATCCATCTGAAATGCACATAAGAAATGTAAGTCATTAATTCAAAAATTGAGTCGAAATTAATTTGAAGAATGTTTGGATTGGCACATAGATATACGAGAGTGACACACAAAAAAAATGATATTTCGACCTATGCATAATAGTCATATGAGATTTTTCGCACATAAAATTGAAATTTCAATTTTGATTTCCTAAGTGCCATTTTATTTTGCGATCGAAAATTTTATTCGCTATTTAGAGCTACAGTGAAAAAGACTTAGAAATTTTTCTAAGTTTGTTTTGACCTTAAGACACGATACTGTAGCCGAGAAATTTTACGATCGAGAAAAATTTTCGTGTAGATTTGCGATCGAGAAATTAGATTTCTAGTAAATTTACAATTGATTTTCGCGCTTGAATAAAATTTTTCGCTATGAAAATAGCGAGAAAGTATTTCGATTTTTAAAGATTTTCGCTGTGAAATTTTACGATCGACAAAATTGTCAACCATAAACTAAGTCAACCATCGAGAAAATTCTAAATCGATCAAAGTTTTCACGGCATGTTTTTACGACCGAGAATTTTCAAAAGAATTTCGCTGCTTAAAATTTTCGTTTCTAGAACAAAATTGAAATCGAAATTTTCGATGGTAAGTTTTGCGCTCGAAAGTTTTTAAAGGTATAGCATCTATTTTATCTATTCCTCTCAGTAATATTTCGCTCGCATAAAATCAAATTGAGTTTCTCGATTGGAAATAAATTGCGATCAACGTTATTTATATTAGTGACTAACTCAAAATAATTTGCGATCGAAAATCTTTTACGATGGAAACAGTGACTTAATCAAATTGGAATTCAATTTTCACTGTTTGCGAGCGAGAAAGTTCTTCGATGTATTTAAACCTTTAAACTCCAGTTTAGTCATATCTATCAATCGGATGCTATTAACGCATAAAATCGAAGTTATAATCACCCAAAATGATAAAGAATCATCGAACTTGCCTATTATGCAGTTGATAACCCAGATTTTACTTAGAACAGACCTATTAAACTGCTAACGAGGATTTCGAGTTCACAGAGTATGAATAGTGGAGAAATTTTCACAGAGTCATGCGAAATATTCAAAATACAGATGCAAATCTACTTTAAATGCACGATAAACCCGTCAAATCTACCTTCTTAAAGACGAAAATCAGTTGGAAAATTGGAAAATGTTGAAGATTTTGACGTTCGTCTTTTAGGAGAAGTTTTTCGCTCGAGAAATTTGACTGTTGATTTTTGCGATCGAGGGTTTTGCGTGTATTTAGGGATTTTGGACTGCAACCTAATGATTTCGTTTAATATGGGCTGATTAGACGTTTTTTGACACTTAGAGGATTAAGCCCATTACTGTTTACGATTGAGAAACTTACGATCGAGAGATTTGATTTGCTTATTGTTGAATTTTCGCTCGACAATTCCGATCGAAAGGGTAATTTTCGGTTATTTGCATATTAGTGAATCAAGCTACATCGTCCGAATTCTTGGTTGATATCGGTAGAGATACCATAAATTTAGTATTTAATTACGTTCTCATCTCAGGATAATATCAGGTATGATCTCTACGAACGAGTTACGTTTAATTCGCATGAATCTTGGTGGAATTGGTCTGATATGTTACAAAAGTTTCGATTTCCGCCGCGTATAATAATTTGATTATGTGAATCGATTCCTAACAAGTTCACATATCACTCAAAAGAATATATTTTCCATATATAGCACACAGTGAGATTTCGTTCAAACGAAAATGTTCATATGCAAGTTATCACAGCAATATTCCAATTGAGCACAAGATCACATATATTCGATTATTTCAACAATTAAATCCTACATAGGCACACAATCTAATATTAGGATATACGTACACATCATGGATCAGACATATCGAATGTTCAAAGTTGTACCACCCAATTTACATAATTACTTGGAATAATCAAAACTCTCATAAGCAATGGACCAAAAAGGTCAACATAAATGATTTTGCAGCATATTCTTTTTATTACGATTATTTTGTGACTGATACTCATGATTACATGTCACCTACGCAAAAAAAGACAATCACAAACTCATAGGATGTGCCTTTTATATAAAAGCATTTGTCACACTCATTAATCTTAATCCATTCGACAACATCGTCATGCCGAACTTCTAGTGCCACTATTTCGGTGCTTGTTTAAAGCCGTAAAGTGACTTCATGAGTAGGCAAACTTTATTTTCCTGCCCGGGTACATAAACCATTCGGGCTGCCTCATTTGGCATGTTTATTCTTTATGTGGCACATGTTATGTGGTATTGACTTGTGTAGTAAACATGTCACATCGTCGTCCGATATGTCGATCAATGACGCCTAGAATGTGTTAATTAGTGTGACGTATCATCTGATTTTGATGTGACATGTCGACATGGCACGAATCAATGACCCATCGACAGGTGCCCACGTAAGGTGCTCACATAAGGTGAGCACCATAAAATTCCCCCCTCTCTCTCTCATCATAAAGAGCGACGAATCAGTACGACTACGGATAAACCAATACTTAAGAAGAAATTAGTGTGATGTGGTGATTAGGGGTGAGCGCGGTGCCGTTAGGATGGTTTTGAAATTTTAACGGACACAATGTATGTAATTTTTAATAGTATACCCCAAATTCTATCATAATGATCTTAACCCGACAGGTTGCGGTTTGCTTGGATTGGGTTGGGTTGGGTTGGGGCAATTTTTGCGATTTTATATTTTTTATCATAACGAAAGTTTAATATTCTTAAGTATAGATAGAGCAAAAATATATATCGTAAGACTTTTTAAATATATAAGTTTGTCATAGTAATAAATAATATTAACAAATAATTACAAGTCCGATGAGAAGCTTGATTAGAAGCTCGTATTCTTTGTCCACGTCCGACTTTTGGTATAGCAAGAGCCTCATTTTGTTTTAAAAATGTAGAAGACATAATTTTTTATTTAAAATTTTAACTCGCCTTCTATAAACTTCAAGTGTTATAGTTGTTGATCCCAAGGCCGAATTAAGAGGAGGGTCGCATTGGATAGTGTAATACCGGTAAAATTTATTACGATGTTATCGATATAATTTAGTGATGTGAATATCGAAATTAGAAATTTGAATCCGGAAATTTTACTAAGAATTCCGAATATTAGAAGTCTCGAAAATTAACTCTAAATAACTTAGGATTCAAATTTTAATACAAGAGATACTCGAAAATATAAAATATTTAAAGTAGATTTAGAATATTTTTTAAGGTAACTGTTCGATTGGTAAGAAAGTTTTTGGTGGACCTATTTAAATACAAATACAATTATAATAATAATATTAACCCCAAAAATCTTAAGTGAAATGGAAGTTTTGTTTGACTTGATTGGAAGACTTCTACTTGTAAAAAGAATTTATTGGAAATTATATCAAATTATGTCGCGTATTGTGTCAGTGTGTACGGAGATTTGTCTGTGGCCAACATAGAATTCGACACTGTTAGGTCCTAATTTGTCAACTCTATGATCCTAGGCATGGATTCTAAGGCAATCGATAACAACTGTAGAGATTGAGATTTCGATACCTTCTTGAAGAGTGCGAGAGAGAATTTCTCTTAGAGTGAGAAGATTTCTTGTGTTTCTCTCTCTAGAAATTGAATTGCAAGCCTTTCGGATCAATTTTCTAAATCTTCTCATTAAGCTCATTGTTTGTACATCTATTTATACCAAACATACTTGGTATAAATAACAAACTTAGTCCTAAACTAAGGACTATTACAATAACGCCCCAAATTATGAAGACAACTAATTAAATCAATGCACAATAAACTGATATCCTACATTCTCCCCCTTTGCGCTTGATTTCTCTTCCGCGATGTCTGTCCTCGTCGAGCATAGTACGATCTGTGCAAGCCCAGTGCATGCTCAAAATTCCTGAGTGTGTTCCTCAGCTCCAGTTGCTCCTCAATATCATTCACTAGTTCCATTAGGAGTGCGCTTCTTTCACGTACCTATGGATCCTCAGCATTGTGTCTCTGTTGATTTCTACCGTTTCTCTATATTTTGCCTGATGACCTTGAGCCTCCCATCACAGAATTCTTCAGTCTTCAGCATCTACCTAGTCATCTTGGCGATCGGGTTGTGGTAGGTGATGCCAAGGACTGAGCTGATGTGCACGTGATTATTGGGCTTCGATCTCAGGTCCCTTGTTGACCGGTGCGGTCATGTTGACCTTCTTCATGTTGCTCTCTAGAGCCATCTGAAGGTCGTGCGCTGCGAAGTACTTGACCTGGCGCATCATGTACCGGTAGAGTCCCTCGAGTCCTTCTTTCTTGATGAAGCCTTGAGGACCCTTGTATTTCTCCATATATAGCTGGTAGAGATTGTACACCTCCTTGGCAGGGAGATACGATATGTCACTCTCGCTCAATTCCTCTCGAGTTCTGTCTACCGGCTCAACGGCGTAATACGATGTTGGAAGTCCTCCTTTGGCACAGATATGTCATTCTCTTCTGCTGATCCCATTGGGAGATCCCACTTAGCTAGAACTCATTTGGCTTCTTGATCTTGTCCGGTGACCTACAAATGTGCTCTCTAATTTCTTCAAGGAAGGGGGTTTCTATTTTGATGTTCTCTCAGGCGTGTCGATCCGGACGGTTCCTGGCATCTGTCTGGTGGGTGAAACCGCCCGTTGCGCAATCAACTCTGGAAGCCTTGGTAGCTCTTGTTCGTGATCTTCACCTTCCTGAAGCTCTTCGTCTTCTATCAGCACCAGGTCCACCAAATCCTGTAAGAATTGACGAACGTCTTTAAGCCATTGTCAATGATGCTCATCGGGCAGGGAATGGGTCATCCACTGTCCTTCGAAAATGTAGTTGTCGAGGAATTCATGTGGGTTGATGGCATATTCTGATGGTCCCGACTGGTCTTGAGCAACTGAGGGAGTCGCTTGACTTTGAGCCAGGGTCACGAGCATGGCGGCACTTGCTTCTTCTTCTAGAAGCAAGGGACTTGCGAGAATCGTAGGTGTAGGCGGAGGCGTCCTTAGGGTGAAGGATGGTGGGTAGATTTGGGTTGTTGGGTTGTATGGGTGGTACGGTGCGTGGTGTGGGTTGTTTGGGTAGGGTGTGTGGTGGTTTGGGTTTGTGCTGCTCCAGCGCTTGTCTGCGATGCGCCTGCACCATGTGTTTGACCTTCGCCTTGGCCACTAGATGAGGTCCTATCTTCCCCTCAAGACGGTTCTGATCATCTGGATCGCCATGTCTTCGTTGTGTGCGGCAGCCTTGGCCTAGGCAAGACTGAGTAGGTGGCTCAGGATGATCCACGAGACGCCTGTAAAGGGATTCTTTAAGAGGCGTTCTGGTGGGAAGGCCGATGAGGCGAGCGAGTAGGATGTCGTGGAGCTGGGTGATGAGAATGGTGAGTTGGTGGCTCCTGCTCTAGCTCCTGGGCCACTGCATCGATCATCGTGTCCTCAGGGTTTGAGTGTTGTTGTTGTGGAGGACTGACTGCGAAGTCTGTCGGGGGACCTCTGAATTATCTGTTCCGTCAGATGATTCTCCCGACAGTAGAGCTTGTAGGCGTCTCCCGAGGGGTCGGTGAGGCATAGCAGCACAATGGGATCGGCATTGACGGCTGCTCCAAGTCCGTGAGCTTTGGGTGATGGAAGAAATTGAGCTGCGGTGGTTGATAATTTCCTCCGGGAGGTAGACGAGGGACATTCTGCTCGTACATCTCCATGTGTTGTCTGATGATCACGGAGAACCACGAGCATACGGCACATTCTTTGAGCGTTTGTTTTCCTTCTGTCTGATCTGTTCTGCTAGATCATTACAGATCAGTTGAGTGAAATCGTAATTCCGTAAGAAGGCGATTCCGTGGAAGATATGGAGAATGTTGTTGTTGCCTTTATCGAAGCCTGCGAGCTTGGGCGACAGACACTTGTTGATTATTCCAAAAAGTGTCTTCCAAGGGTGTGGGATTTTGTTGCTCTGAACTTGAGCTAATTTGGTCAGAGGAGGACTGTATCCCATCTGAAGGAAGCCGTGCAGAAGCTCCGCATCAGTCGGAAGGGGGTCGTAGTTGGGGCTGTAAGGAGGTCCAGGACAAGTCCAAAGTCGTGTTTGTTCATGCTGATGTGCCTCGTCCCTATCACCGTGGTGAAGCTGTACGCCACTTCTATGACTTGGCTCTTGATCCTCCCCCAGAACTGTTGGAGGTAGACTATTGGAACCGAAGCTGTCACCGTTAAAGCATGCCACAGGGGTAGCCTTGTAGTATTGACACCATAATCTCGTCCGGACACCTGAAGGTGGTCAGATCGAGTTGGAAGTTGGTGTCGTGAACGTTGAGGTACAGCCTTCTCGTAAATGTGATTGTAAGTAGTATAATGATCCATCTGAAATACAAATGTAAGTCATTAGCTAAGTTAAATTGAGTCGAAATTTAAATTTATCAAACCATAATGATGAAGCACTTTATAGCATATTTGATAAAATTGTAATGGAATTATAAATTCACATATAGGTCATATAGAGTGAACTTTGAAGAGATCATTTAATTTCGACATAAGCTTGTAAGTCCAATAAAATTTTCAAAATTTTTCCAAGTGTTAGATCACTGTTCACCCCGTGCTTTCTATCGCGCGAGAATTGAAATTGTCAATCAAATCATCTAAGTGTGATTTTGAATTTTAATCTGCGTGTTAATTTGCGATCGGGAAAAAATTTATTCGCTATTGAGAGCTACAGTGAAAAGGACTTAGAAAATTTTGTAAGTGTTTGAACTTAAGATAGGGTACTGTGGCCGAGAAATTTTACGATCGAGAAAATTTCTGTGTAAATTTACGATCGAGAAATTAGATTACTGAGTAAATTTACGATCGAGAAATTTTTTCGCGCGTGCATAAAATTTTTCGCAGTGAAAAGTTCTCGATCGAGAAAGTATTTCGATTTTATCTCTGTGAAATTTTACGACCGAGAAAATTATCAACAAGAGACTAAGTCAAACATCGAGAAAATTTTCTATCGATCAAAATTGTCGCTACGTTTTTACGATCGACAAATTTTATCGTCGAAAAATTTACTTTATCGCCGCTAAAATTTTCGACCGAGAACAAAATTGAAATCGAAATAATTGTTTGTGGTTTTTGCGCTCGAAAAATTTTATTCCTCTCTTTAATATTTCTCTCGCATAAAATCAAAATTGCATTTCTCGTTTGTAAGTAATTGTCGATCTACGTTATTTATCTTAGTGACAAAAAATTTTGCAATCGAAAATCTTTTACAAGGCAAGCAGTAACTTAATCAAATTGAGATTCAATTCGTACTGTTTGCGATCGAAAAAGTTCTTCGACGCCTTTAAACGTTGAAAAACTCACTTTAGTTTTATCCTTTTAATCGAACTACACTAACGCAGAGAATGGAAACAGGCTATGCTCAAAACGATCAATGTAGTTTTTTAACCTAGATTATACTTAGGGATAGGTCTAAAACACTGCAAACAAGCACTCGAGTTCTCAGAATATGAACAGGCGAGAAATGAACACAGAATCATGCGAAATATTTCAAAATACAGACGCAAATGAAGTTTAAATACCCGATAATCCCTCAAAATAAGTCAAATCTACCTTCTAAAGATGAAAATCAGAGGAGAAATCGAAAGATTTGAACGATTCGTCTTTTGAGAAAAAAGTTTTTTCGCACGAGAATTTGACTGTTGAATTTTGCGATCAAGGGTTTTAACGTGTACTTAGGAATTTTCGACTGCAAGCAATGATTTCGTTTAATTGGGCTGATTAGACATTATACGAGACTAATTAAATTTTAAGCCCATTCCTGTTTACGATCGAGAAACTTACGATCGAGAAATTGTCTTTGGTTACTATTTAATTTTCGCTCGACAGATTCCGATCGAGAATTTTCATTTGGTTCCTGTTTAATTTCCGCTCATCAATACGAAAGCGACAATTACCACTTGGTCCCAAATCAATTTTCGCTCGATAAGCTGCGAATGAAAACAAGTTTTCTAAGTTTTCAGATTGACCCTGAGTTCAAAACTAAACAACATAATTGCTCCCCCTATGAATGACACTAAATGCAATTAACTCCCTGTAATTCGGAAATGTAGCATCTGGCTCCATGGTCAGTTTTAGCAAATCTGCGAGACTTAGAGCAATGTTTGAGAAAGTTAGAGTTAATTTGGAAGCAATGGTACCAGTTTGACTTCCCCTGTCTTTGAAAACCAATACCGTAATCTCCAAATCGCGACGATTCGTAAAGTCCTTCTCAAAAGTGCATTGTATAAGGAAAATCAAATTGAAATTTCTGCAACACTTAGAAAATGATCATCAAAAAGATTTGAAGCCTAAGGCATAAATTTTGTAAATGCTCCCCTCAAATGGTGCACTCAATTGATTTATCAATCAATTACATAAATCAATATAACTAACATTATTAAGATCATGCGATTTATCACGATTAGCCTAGATACATGGTCCCCTAAACATGTAATCTATATTTCCGCACGAGGGTATGAGCATGAACAACATATCGCATTTAGACAATTCCGTATAAATGCAATAATATTGCATATCAAAATGTGCGATTTCTTTATATGTAAATTTAATAAGAAAATTAAGATAAATTAAAAATCTAATATTTATCTTATCTATATATAATATTCCTTTTTAGTATTATTAATAGTATGGGGTCAGATTATTTTGCTCCGATCATTGTCACGCCTAAAAATTCACACGACACTTTGAAAAGATTTTATGCCGTCAAGTCACGCCAGCAGTCTAAAGTCTTTGTTCAAAGTATGATCCATTTTGACAACTCTCACTAGGTTCGCTCTATCGCTCAATTATTTTGACTAGGAATTTTATATTTATATCGCTCAAGTCAACACACCTCCCGAGAAGAGTTTCGGAAACCTCGTTGAAAGTTTCATAGTGCAGTTGATGTCCCCGCCTCAACTAGATTCGCCTCAGCCTTTAACGCAATATTTGGCTCATCTAATGTTATCGAAGTCACGTCAAACATGAACTTATCCAATAAGAGTTTCAACTATCTTTATATCAGTCATTGACCCTCACGGCTAACCCTGCTTATTGGGTATAACTGCCTAAGTGTGACCTATAAACTTATGCTCAAATCGCACAGAATGTACCGCTCCTTGCTGCCACATGCCTCGTGGGGGCAGACTGGTATGACGATCGGCTTCCAAGACGCACCCGAGACGCTAACATTTGGGCGGGATATACGACGCCAAACTTACTAGGAACAAATCGCAAAAATCCCCAACGCTAGACATCTCGAGCATGATAGAAGACAGGAATCCAACTCCTTTACCCACTTAGTGTTTTTCAAACGGGAGAATAAACCATCTCACATAAGAGCACATTGAACATGCATATCACTTCGAAAAAAACACGCACGTAGGTACTAAATTAACCCTACGAAAATAAACTACAAGACAACACAAGTGGGTTATTTCTAGTCTATCCCTACTACATGCGCATTCAAAAGAAACTCGAATTGTGGCACGGGTCTTGAAGTCGTCAAACGTCCTTCGCCACTCCAACGGCCTCAAAGTCACCAAACGTCTACCATCTTGTCACCGCCCGGGGTTGTCTACCATCAAATGGGCCCTCGTGTTTGTATTTAAGCTAATCTAATAAAACAGTAAATTACAACACGGGGGATCATAAGTCCCGAACAACCTGTATAAAACAAATACAACCTGGGGGGACTTGACCCTTAACAAATGACCCGTTCCTAAACACGCAAGTGCACCTTAAATCACATTCATAACGAGCACATTGACAATTACTTGATTTTAAAAAGAAACGAAATTGAGCCTCAAACGGGCCAAGCCCATTAAAAGGCCCGTCAAGGCTTTGAGCGTGAAGCCCTAACACAGCTGCTGCGACTCCAATTGCTCAGCGCTCAAAACACGCCAGAGAGCCACGACGGAGAAGGCGGGCCGGCTGGGAGTCCTGGGCTGAGCCGGAACAGCCGTCAGCCGGCGACGACACGATGTGCGCAATGCGCGCGTGTTCATCTCGCGACAGAAAACTGCCGCGGCTTCTTCGTCACCTCAGCCCCTTCCTGTCGGAGCCTCGCTGGGAGAGATCACCGCCGCAGCATTCCGGCCGAGCCGGAATCGCTGCGGTTGTCTTGTGCAGGGCGCACCGTGCGCGCCGTCGCAGTCCACGGCCAAAGTCGCGGACGAACTATGCGGTGCCGTCGCCCCTTGCGGCGGTGCTGCCCGCGGCCGGTGACTAAGCCACGATGGCTGGACCGGTTCCGGAGTACGAGGCGGATTGACCCTGCTTGAAGCAGCCCGATCCCGCAGCTGCAGCGTCACTGGCCGGATACCACCGCCGCGCGGGTCCCAATCCGGTCCGTGGTTTCTCGTTGGTCCTTACCGCACGAGTTGATGGTCGTGGGCAAATGAAGCATCAGGCAGCCCAACATTGGTCGAGCCGCGTCGGCGTTTCGATCGTCTCCCACATGCCTCGTTTCAATTTAAACACGTTATGATTTCGATCACGAGTGCCCACTCTGATACCACTCTTGGGTTACCCGGTGTCTCCCGGAGACGCCACGTCCTCGGGCACTGTGCGGAACAAAAATTTTCCAGGTTCCCCCATTGCCCTCGTAGCTCGGATCAGAATAGTAACACATAGACATGCAATAGGGCGGGTCAAACCCATAGAGAATTACCAGTTGACGTGAGTGGCAGCTCCTCGTCCTTTTCTTCAAGACTTCGTCGATGGTGGTGGATGGCACTATATCATCACGCCGACCTCACAGTGTACCACAGAATCAGTTCTCTGAAGATGGCTAGAGAGAACTGAGCCGTCGCGTGGGAGAAACGTGTGTTTTGTGCCTTCGGTTGATTTTGAAAATCACCTCTTTTTTCTCTACCTTTGGAGCACGAAATTCTTAGCCTATTTAAAGGCTTGCATTTCGATATCTTAGTCTTAAAGTGTGAGAGATTTTTGCCAAATATTACTCTCTTTTGAATTTCAAATCCAAAATTAAGGAACTTACTATCATTAGAAAACTAACTTAAATACCAAGTCAAACTAAGTATATTTAAATATGCAATGGATTTTGAAATTTAATCCTAAATTAATTTCGAAATTTAAATAGTAATATTCCAAATATTTTATTCCATATTTATTTATATCAAATATGCAAATTCCGAAAATACCCTCAAAGGCATATTTCGAAATTAGCTTAACGTGAAATCCAATTTTACCCCCAAGCACATTAAGCACTTGGCCAAGCCCAAGTCTTAAAGTTAGTTTCATATGAAGTCCAACTTCGATTCAATAAATGTTCTGAGGCCCATTAGGGCGTGGCCCAACGGCCCAAGGCCTGTTAAGGCCCAAACACTTTCTCTCTTTATCAGTACACGTTGATGATCCTTTTTAAGCCTGACTCTCTAGGTTCGAATCAATCGGCAAGGGAGGAATCCAATAGTCCGGTAGTTACCTAGCCAATCCCGTAGTACCGGACCGTAACCCTATTCGAGTGCGAATTTCGACCTAGTCTTTATCCCATAACCTTACTATAGATAACTGTGCTACGTATAAACGCTTCAGTTGTGTCCCAATCAAGTGAGAGCCATGTTCTATGTCAAACTTATTAAACTAGATTCTATGATAAAACGGAGACGAGGCAAATTACCAAACTACCCTCCATGTCTCAAATGAGTTAGTTCAATACCTTGGCCAATGATTTCGTAATTTCCCGTCGCCGTCCTCATAGGACACTTATCTCGCGAGACTGTGAATCCATACTCGGCGATCTAAGCCCGGCAATCACAAATCGTCATCAAGACCGCATCTGGCCTGCTGACCCATGCAACAGCAAATCGGGTCGAGAGGAACCAGTGATAGTCGAGACTTCGAAGTCAACTCCGTCAAAGCCCCTTTTGTCTAAGGTTCACGTAGACTACTATAGTGTTGTCGTCGGTCATTGACACTCCTTGAGTAATAAGCCATGTTCATCCGTACGACCCGCGAGTCAGCGTCCATGAAATGAGTCAATCCATTGATTCGATGCGTATCACAAGTCATGACCTCCGCTTCCAAGCGAGATATCGGCACACGATAGGTCATCGACGAATAAGCCGTGATCGGTTATCCAGCACCCAACTGGAGCCTCAGGCTGACGGACTTTTAATGTTCAAGGTTAGAGTCCACTGGTGTCTTCCTCTTTCGTACCCGTCGAGAATAGTGACTCAACTCGACACATTTGGATTTGTTCATTTATTGCTTTACCGAATGCTAAGTAAAGAACTCTTATATCCAATAAACAAAAAATGCCTTTCATTAAACACATGAAAATATCTTGTTACACAAAAGGTGGAATGATAAATAATCTAATGCCCTATACAATCTTGATACGGACCAAAGGTGGACGGGCTAAGGAACAAAGAATAGAAAAGGCCCAATAGGCCCATGAAGAAGGAAGCCCACAATGAAGTCAAAAATATCTAGGAGGGGCTTTGTAGGGACCACTGGACAAGGGCAAATACCTGGGCAAAGCTGTGAGAAGACCTTCAAAAGAGAAAAAGGACTAAAGCTAACTGACGCAACTGAGGGAACAAAAGCTGTAACTGACAGCCCCAGTACACGTTGTCCTAGAAGGTCATATCACCAGCCATCAGGGACCTCGGGATGGACCTCTAGGCAATAACCAGAAGCTCCTATAAAAGGAGCACTTCGCCATTTGCACCATTCATTCACATTTTAACACATAAAAATACTTAAGAAATCTCTCTCTCTCTCACTATAGGAACACCTTTCTTTATGCCTTCTGTTCTTGAGAGAAAACGTGAGGAATAGGTAGTTTGAGTGTGTAATTCATCAAAGTATAGTGAAGACAGTTCGAGCGCCCGTGGACGTAGAATCCGCAAGGATTCGAACCACGTACATCATGTGTCATTTTATTTACGTCCCCTACACATAAAGCAGGTCCCCCGCGTCCAAACATGTCCCAATGATGTTCCAAGCAGGTCCCCCGCGACTAAACATGTCCCTAAGACGTCCCAAGCAGGTCTCCCACGTTCCAACACGTCCAAACAGGTCCCCGACGTATCAAATATCCCCCCCAACAGGTCCCCATCACATTCCCATCGCAAAGACAGCACCTTACGCCCTTAAACACCTCACAATATTCGATCTACCATTATTTAAATTTCTTGGACCCCACAAATAAAACTTGTTGATTGGGAGAGCCCCATATCGAATGGCGCATCTGTGGGAAATTCCGAGTTGAAGGCGTGAGTATTTTTACTGGTACTGTGCGAAGTTGTGCTGAGGATTCACTGTTTTTCTCTTATTCTGTCCTGTTGGACAAAACAAATGAGCGAGACGTCAATGGAGGAAGATTTGTCCATATCGAAGAACCTAGACCCACAATTAGCGGAGGAGGACCTCTAGAAACTGCCCAATGTGGTGAGGAACGGCTAGGATCTGAAACACAGGCCCGAGATGATGAAGACAGGCATGACGATACATGTGAATCGTAAAGGGATCTCAGAACACCCAGGTGGACCTCAAACAGAGGAAAAGAGTAGTCACGAAAGAAGGAGAGAGCCTTGGGGATCTCTTTCGAGGGCCCCACAAAGGTTCATGCCACTACGCAACAAACCGGAGGAGATCCTGGCCTTAGCATGAAGGCATCCGGCGATGAGAAGGCCTGCGACCGAAACTTCAGGGCTTTCTAAACCTCATTCTAATTTATATTATCTTTATCATAATAAATATGGGTACCGTACTCACAATTGCTGTCATTTGAAGGACAAAATAAAGAGGCAACCAGTCTGTCAGTTCAGCTGTATTTCTGGTTTAGAAGCAAATCAACAGGAATCAAATCTGTACTTAGTTGGTGTAAACTGGACCACAGCTGAGCAGATGGTTAAGGACACTGGTTTTCCAGCTGGGAAGCTTTCCAATGAGGTATTTAGGAGTACCTATCTCTCCTACCAAATGGAATAAGAACTCTTGCCAAGCCTTGTAGAAAAGATAATAGCTAGAATCAGGTGCTGGACTTCCAGAAATCTGTCCTATGCTATCAGACTCTGCTTAGTCAATTCAGTCCTCTTGGCAACCCATGGCTATTGGGGATCTATTTTTCTGCTGCCTAAATAAGTTTCCAGGGAGGTGGATCAAGCTTGTAGGGATTTTTTATGGGGGAGAAGATGCATGGCAAATGTACTCCTCTTGTCAGTTGCGATAAAATCTGCTTGCCGAGGTCCCAGGGAGGTCTGAATTTGAGGGGTTGTGTTTGTTAGGTCCTCTAATATCAACTCTACGATCCTAGGCCGTAATTCTAAGGTAATCGATTAGAATTGAATTAAATGAATTTCTATCAAAAACCTTCCAATAAAGAACACGAGAGAGAATCTTTGTACTGAGAGAATGATTTATGATGTTCTCTCTCTAGGAATGAATTAACAAGCCTTTCGGATCAATCAACTAAAATTCTCAGTTTAAGCACAATGTTTACAAGTCTATTTATACCAAACAAACTTGGTATAAATAACAAGTAAGTCCTAAACTAGGGACAAATACACATAACGCCCCAATCTACGAAGACAACTAATAAATCAAAGCATAATTACAAACGGTATTCTGCAATCTCCCCCTTTGTGCTTGATTGCCCTTCCGCGCTGTTTGTCTTCGTTGGGCGTAATAAGACCTGCGCAAGCCCAACACGTACTCGAAGTCCCTTAGTGTGCTCCTCAGCTCCAATCACTCCTCAATGTCATCAAGTAGTTCCATCAGGAGTGCTTGTTATCTCACGAACCTATGAAGTTCCAGCATCGTCTTTCGATTGATTTCTTCCAATCTCTTCTCTATGTTCTGCCTGATCACCTTGAGCGTCCCATCACAAAACTTATGAATCTCAGTCTTTAGCATCAACCTAGTCTTCTTAGCAATTGGATTGTGGTAGGTGACGCCTAGATCTGAGTTGATGTGTACGTGATTGCTTGGAAGCCCTTCAATTTCAGGTCCTTGATTGAGCGGGGCCGTCATGTTGACCTTCTTCATATTGCTCTCCAGAGCCATCTGAAGATCGTGTGCGGTAGAGTACTTGACTTGTCGCAACATGAATCCATAGAGTCCCTCGAGTCCTTCGTTCTTGATAAAGCCTTGAGGACCTTTATACTTCTCTACATAGAGTTGGCAGAGCTTGTACACCTCCTTGGCAGGAAGATAAGGTAGGTCACTCTCGCTTAGTTGTTCTCAAGTTCTATCTATCCGCTCTATCACGTAGTATGACGTTGTAAGACTCCCTTTAGTGCAGTAGATGCTAAGTAGCTGACATATTAGGAATAATTCCTTGAAGTGACTCTTCAGGTGTTCCTTAGGAATCCCCATCCTCATATCCGGTCCGAGTTGTGTCAGCATCCAAATATAACTCATCCTTTTCTGGTGCTCCAAGTGAGAAATGCCTCTGAGCTCCGTCGGCGTCTTGATTTGTTCGGTGACCTCCAAATATTTTGATGAACTTCTTCCAGGAATGGGATCTCGTTCCTTATGTTTTCCCATTGCGTATCAATGCGAACGGTTCCAGGCATTTGTCTTGTAGGCGAGGCCGCTCGTTGCGCAATTAATTCTGGAAGCCTTGCGGGAATTTGTTCATGGTCTTCACCTTCATAAAGTTCTTCGTCTTCATTAAGACTAAGTCAACCGAAGCTACTTGGAGGAACTGTCGAACGTCCCTGATGCGTTGTCTTTGAGCTTATCGGGCATGCTGTGGGTCATCCACTGTCCTTCGAAGATATACTTATGTAGGAATTCGTGCGGATTGACACCATGGACAGAAGTACCTGGTTGGTCTGAAGCGATCGAGGGAGTAGCTTGAGTAGCTGCTAGCCTACGAGCATAGCGGCACTTGCTTCTTCTTCCGGAAGCAAGGGGCTTGTTAGGGTCGTGGGTGTGGATGGAGGCGTCCTTAATGTAAAGGATGGTGGCTGGATTTGGGTTTGGGTTAGAGTGGTTTTGCGGTGCGTGGTGTGGTTGTTTGGGTAGTGGATGGTTGTGAGGTTTAAGCTGCTCCAGCACTTGTCTGTCGTGCCCGAGCCATGTCTCTGACTTCTCGTAATTATCCGAGGTCTCTTCTCCCCCTCAGGCTGACCTTGATCATCAGGGTCGTCATGTCGACGTTTGGAGCGAGAGCTTTGACCACGGCATGCGTCTGTTGGGTCAGGACGATCCACGAGACGGCGAAATAGATCTTCTTCCGGCATTCGGGAGGTTAGCTCTAGTAAACAGGCAACTAGAATAGAGTGGAGTTTTGGGGTGGGCCCGATTAATCGACGCCGGCCCCCGAACAGCGCAACGTGGCTATAGCTGAAGCGTGGTTTGTACCGAGCAGCATAGGGTGGCGAATTTTCGATTTTTAATATCTAAATTCAACCTTACGCCATTCGGCTTCTCCCGAGGGTCTGAGATGCTGCCCTAAGCCTCGGGAGATTGCGGTTAATTCGAATTATCACAATTCGAATTTATTTCAAATTTATTCGAATTAATAATTAAGATCCAAACTAATCAAATAAAGCGGCAACCAGTCGTTATTCGATTATTTGGAGACTGAAATTATTTTTGATCAATACCAAATTTTCCAGAATAATTCTAGACTTCCCAGCGTTCGCAACGATAGGTCTTTCGAATTATTCCGATGTCGTTTGGTATTTTTCACAAAATCAAATATGTGGTTCGAAATTATTAATTCGAGTAAAGCGGCAGTCTGCAGTCTTTTGACTATTTGACGACCGAAACGATTTCCGATCGATACCAAATTTTCCAGAATAATTCTACACTTCCCAACGTTCACAACGAGGGGACTTGCGAATTATTCCGATATTGCTTGGTACTTTTCGTAAATCAAATCGTTAAGGTTCGAGGTATACCTTCGTTGATTTCTTCTGTCGTCGCCTCGGATAGACGTAGATTCACCTCATCCGGATCCCGGGGCTTCCGGGCTAGATTGTCACGTCGGTATGACCTTGAGCAAACCTCCGAGACTGCTCCCGATGGCTAGCGCAGTTCGTTCGGGCGTCGGGTTCGTCGAACGATCCCGTTGCTTTGGAAAAATGAAAAAAACAAGTTACTACTTCATCTAAGGAACCAACGTTGCTTATGATATTTACATATATATAATTTTTTTTTTAAATGAAACAAGTGTCAAACACTTGTTAATGACTCAACTAATGAGTCATTAGTTCTACACATCCCACGTGGATGTGTAGATATTTCTATTATTTTTCATTTTTTATTTTTATTTTATAATAATTTCATTTTGGCCCTCGAGGTTTCTAAATTCTCAATTTAGTCCCTCAATTTTAAATAATAAAATAATTAAATCCAATCTAATTATTTTAATTATAATTGAGCCCACTTAGTTAATTAATTAAGCACTTAAGACAATCTTAAGTCCTAATTATTTCCGTGACCGTCACTGGAATTTAACTAAGCCATCGATACCTCGTATCAACTATGCCACTACCTCAACGAATCACATTGATTAGGTTCGAGAGAAAAGCCCGCCGATTTCGTTCAAATTCATTACCATTTTTAAGCGCGACTCTCTAGGTCCGTCTCAACTGCCATGGGAGGAATCCACGAGTCCCAATAATTGCCTAGCCAATCCCGCATTACCGGACAGATCCCAGTTGGGAACGAATTTTGATCTAGTCGAAATTCGGGCGAACCGACTCTAGTGTATACATTTAAGTACTTCTTGCGCCTTTTACTTGCATCCCGGTTAGGTGAGAGCCATGCAAATGTCAAACTCACTAACCTAACTCTATGTTATAATCGAGACCGAACCAATTATTTAAAACTCCGCTCCGTATCTAATACAAGCAAGTTTTCCAAGCTTCGGCCGGAGCTTTATAATCATCGCTGTCCAATTACCTCATAGGACATTAACCTATACGAATATAGGCAGTGAATCCCGATAGCAGTCAAAGCCCGGCAATCACCTCCGTAAGTCGGTTGCGTTTTTGTCGCTGACCCGTGTCTCATTTATGAACACTTGCAAGCCCAGCCAACTAGCGACAAACCGAAATCGCGAAAGCAAATCCGTCAATGACCCTATCGGTCTGAGGCTGCTATTGTCATTCGTTCAATCATTGACAGCATCCTAGCCATGTGATTGAGACGAATACGAGCCGAATGTCCGAATACGCAATCTCTCCGATCACCGATATCTCCATCACGACCCACAACCTCTCAGGTAATCGGTGACACTACCGATACTATGTGGTCGTCAATGGATAAGTCATATTCGGATATCTAGTCGCCCTCCTAGAATCCTTAGACTTACGGACTTTTATTTAATGCTGAGATTAAGGATCATTTTATGTCTCCTCTCTCGTCTCCACGAGAATCAGACGTTCAACTCAAACATTTGGGTGTTATTTATTTATCATACTGCCGGATGCCAAGTAGACTTTAAATTCGATAATTAAATAATAAGGCCTTTATTATAATGAAAATTCATTAATTTATTTGAAGGTATATACAATAAACCTGTCTATCAACCTATACATCATCGTGCGCCCTATACTATTCCTAGTCCTCGTATGGCATTCCGAGGGCACACTCCCTAACATGGAGTTCGCTGATAGGTACGGTTGCTGGGTTTATGGGTGTGGAACGTGTGGGTTGAACATGTGTGAGGTTGGATTGCGAGGTTTGTCCTGACGGTTGGCCCTCAGAGATTGGTGTTTTCCGGTATCACGTCGGGCTATCTCTAAGGCTGACTGAACTCTCTCCAAAGTCGGTTCTCAAACTGAGATAGAGCACAGGAGAGAGCTGCCTGTAGTCGATCTTCCGTCATGAACATGAAAGGAGCACCCGATGATGGACCAGGTTGACAGATGTCACCTGTTGGTAACCCCAGGGTGATACCCGTGTCCGTGGGTTGGCTCGTCGTCACTTGAGGTTGTGACGTGTCGAGACTTCCACCCAATCCTCAACTTGAATCTAAAAGATTCGCATCTAAGGGTATTGTGACAGATTCAGTGGGAACATGTGCATCAGACACATGATTGCCAAGATCGGTAGTAATAGGCACTTGAATCTCAATCTCGGTTGGCGCTGCAAGTTCGTGCTGCTGCTCAGGATTGAGCGAAGAAGAATCCTCAGCACGTGGTGTGTGAAGCTGCGCTATGTCTGATGTTGTGGTGATAGTTGTGAAGATGGACTCGAATGGTATGCTTAGGTGCCTTGGAGTCCGTCTTATCAAGCGAATCTCCTCATCAGACTCAGTGTCTGATGTGATCGCCGTGTGAGGTAAGCCATGCTCAGCATCCTCATGGGCCTGTTCTGTCACCAGAGGCTCGTGAGAAGTAATCGTGGGGATTACGGCCTCTGTTTCAGGCGTAATAGCCTGTGATGTGTGCTGTGCCACTTTACAGAATCGGGTTGTGTGTCCTGTAGAGGGATCTCCTCAATAGACCCTTGGACCACGCCAACACTGATAGGCACTTCAGCACCCTGTGAAGCCTCATGTTCCAACTCCTGTGCCACTGCATCAATCAACATGGCATCTTGATCTAACATTTGAATGTCCTGAGTTGGGGCTCCTGTTCTAGTTCCTGAGCAACTTGATCTATCACCGCAGCTTCAGGACTAGGTTGGGACTGATGTAGTTGTTGAGGACTCACTGTGAAATCTGTCAGGGGCCCTCGAATCATCTGGTCCGTGAGATGATTCTCCCAGCAGTATCGTTGGTATTCGTCTCCCGCTGGGTCGGCAAGATGAAGAAGCTCGAACGGGATTGGAATCGATGGTTGTATCAAATCCGTGAGCTTAGGGGTGTGGAAGAATTTAAGTCGCGGTGGTTGGTAGTTCCCTCCTGGAGGCAGTCGAGGAATATTCTCGTGGAGCTCCATGAGGATCACGCTGAACCACTGGGCATAAGGAACATTCTTGGAGCGTTGGCTCTCCTTTTGCCTGATCTGTTCAGCTAAATCATTTCAGATCAGTTGTGTGAAGTCGTAGTTGCGGGAAAACGCTATCCCGTCGAATATACGAATAATGTTGATGTTGCCTTTGTCGACCCTGCGTGCTTAGGTGACAGACACTTCTTGATTATCCCGAACAGTGTCTTCCACGGATGAGGGATGCCATTTTTCTGGACTTGAGCAAGTTTAGTGAGCGGTGGCCTGTATCCCTTGTCGAGAAAGTCACGCACCATGTCTGCATCGGTAGGCAGAGGGTCGTAGTTGGGGCTGAATGGTTGATCGAGAGCGAGGCCAAGATCATCCTTGCTAAAGCTGATGTGCCTCGTCCCACCACCGAGGTAAACCGGTAGCTACCCTCAACTATATGACTCTTAATTCTTCCCCAAAGTTGTTGGAGATAGACCATCGGAATTGACGCCGTCACCGTAAGTGCATTCCAAAGCGGATGGCCTTGCAATATGGATACAATTATCTCGTCCGGACATTTGAAGGTAGTCAGGTCGAGCTGGAAGTTGGTGTCCTGCACCTTGAGATATAGCTTTTTGTCGTAAATGTGATTGTATGCCGGATAGTGATCCATCTGAAAGGAAATTTGGAAAAACAAATTATTAATTCAAAATAATATCCAGTCGAAAGTTAGATTTATCAAATCATAATAGTCGATCACATGAAAGCACGTTTGATAAACTAATTATTGAGATATTAAAGTTGCACACATAGGACATGCCAAGTGAAAATTTATGATAAGAAAAATTGTCGACATCTGTATATGAAATTCGTGTAGGTTTCATCGAAAATTTTCTAAGTGTTTACAATTGAAAAATTAAGCACTGTTCACTCCGTTCTTTTTATCGCTCGAGAAATACAATTCTCAAATTAATTTCCTAAGTGCGAATTGTGATTTTGAATCTCCGTTTTAATTTGCGATCGAAAATATTATTCGCTAATGTGGACTACAATGAAAAGACTTAGAGAAATTTCTAAGTGTCTGAGCTCAACGATTCATACTGTAGCCGAGAATTTTATGATCGAGAAAATTTCCGTGTAAATAAATGAATTTTCGCGTAAACTTACGATCGAGAAATTTTTCCGCGCGTTAATAAAATTTTCGACGTGAAAGTTATCGTGAGAAAAATTATTCCGATTTCAAAATAGATTTTCGCTGTAAATTTTACGATCGAGAAAATTATTTGTCGACAAATTAAATTTATCGCCGCTAAAATTTTTGATCGAAAGAAATCGAATCGAAGGTACTGTTTGCGATAGTAAGTTTTTTGCTCGAAACTTATTCTTATCTAATAAGCTATTTCATTCATAATTTTTCGCATGCATAAAACCGCAATTAGATTTCTCGATTATAAGTATTCTTCGATCTACGTTATCTGTTCTGTTGACTGAGTCAAAATCTTAACTATCGAGTAACTTTTTCAAGACAAACAGTAACACAATCAAATTAAAATTCAATTACAACTGTTTGCGATCGATAAAGTTAGTCAACGTCTTCAACAGTTTAAACGCCCGGTTCAAGTCAAAGTTTCAATCAATCCTCTAAAACGCAGATAATCGATTCTATATACTACTAGAATTATCAGATAACGTCGAAACCATAGTAAGTGCAGAATTTAACCCAGATTAGACATATAAAATGGTCGCAAATACTGCAAAACAACATTCGTGTTATCAAGTTACAAGGACGAGTATCTAACACCAAATCATGTGAAATCTCAAAATATTGAATCAAACGGAGTTTAAACACACGCTATTTCCTAAAGATTGTCGAATCTACCTTGCAAAGACGAAAATCAGTTGAAGATTTGAGACAAGAGTGGATTATGAGGTTCGTCTTTGGACAGGAGTTTTGCACGACAATAAATTTCGACTGTTCAATTTTACGAATGAGGGTTTATGCGTGTATTTAGTGATTTTCGACTGCAAAAGATTATTTCATTTTAATGACAAATTAGACGTCTTTGGGCTCGCAGATTAGACAGGCCAACGTAAATTTTTCGCTCGAGAATCTCAAGTCGAAAATCTTCAATTGGTCCAGTTTAAATTTTCGCTCAAAACTTATCAGCGAAAATTTCCAATTGGTTCCAACTTAATTTTCGCTCGAGAAGTCGCGATTGAAAATTTTCTAATTTTGTCCAATCTTTAATACGCAGTTTTCCTATATTTTCAGATTGACCCCTATGCCATTGAAAAATCACATAATTGCTCCCCCTAAATATAACATCTAATGTAATTAACTCTCTGTAATTTTTGAGCGGTGACAACTTCAAGGCTGATCATTGAAAACCTGCAACACTTAGAGTGAAATTGTCGAGAATATTTGAGTTAATTTTGGAAGCAGTTTTACCAATTAGGCTCGGCACCTCTCTGGAAAAAAATTTGTTAAATCCAAATCATAAAACACGTTAAAGATCAATTGATTTAACCATTCAAAATTTTAGTCAATGCCGTATACTCCAAGTCCTGAATAATTCGTGAAATCCTCCTAATTTGCTCCTGCAATACTTAGAGAAGAACATCAAACATGTTTGGAGTTTGAGACATATAATTGTATATGCTCCCCCTCAAATGATGCACCAAAAAATCGATTTAGCATGAAAACATATAGAATCAATTGTCACGTACTAAATGAGTAATGCGCAATTTAAACAATTTCACTTAGATACATGGTCCCCTAATCATGTATTCAAAATGTTGTGCGAGGGTATGCGCATAAACAAATAAAATCGCATTTAGTCATTTCCGCATAGATGCAAATCACAATTGCATATCAGCATGTACGATGCAGAAATAAAAAATATACGATATATAAGACTTTAATTTGGTATATATATATATATATATGTATATTATTATGGGGTCAGATTATTTTGCTTCGATCTATATCACGCCTAGACTTTCACGCAAAATTTTGACAAGATCATATGCGGTCTAGTCAGGTCAGCAAACTAAAGTCCTAGGTCTTAAGTATGATCCATTTTGACAACTCTCACTAGGTTCGTTCTAGCACTCAATTATTTTTACCTTGGGATCATTATTCACTCAAGTCGACACGAGCAATATTATGTCAATTTACCTGTAATCGAGGCGCTTTTAAACATTCCACCTATGAGAAAGATCGTCGATTTGAAATCAAAGAGACTTTCAAGGATTTAATTGGCTCTGACTTAGAAGGAAGGAGCATTTTGGAGTTGTGGATTTTTACATCATTAGCATCTTCCTCTTCTTAGTCATTCCTTTTTGTTGGCATTTCGCCATCTTATGTCACATTCATCCTTTATTTTTTTTTTCGTATTTTCCTGCACTTGCTCAAGCTGAAGTTCCGCTTCTCTACGAGGCTGAGAGATTATCTAAGGCGAAGTTCTTCTTGTTGGTTCTTGGGCCGATACCGTGCTCCTCTTCTCTTAATTCCTAGAGAGTTTTCAGAGATTATCGATTTGAAGAAGTTCACAGTTACGGAATTCGAACCCAAGGACGCGCTCCCCTTCTCGTTGTCTCGATATAAGATCGGATTATCGCTGGAGAAGTTCACTTCGTGATGCTCCTCTTTCCAGCCGTTCTGACGAGTGTACGAGATTTGGGAAGTTCACAGCAAGATCCATTCCCTCTTCTAAAGATTTGGGATTGTGGTTGTAACGACCCTACTTTTCTAATTTTGCGGATTTCCGTTGCGAAAGACGCGAAAAGCCCATTTAATAAAAACTTTTAGATAACAACATATACATATCATAAATCTATTGTTCTACAAAAGGTATCTTTACACGGGCCGAAGCCCAAAATTCAAAATATCTAAAGCCGCTCCACCGGTCGCATCCATGTACCGCTCTCGCCCTCAAAAGCCCATGGAGTCACCGCCACAGCCGCTAACCTAGTCCTGACATTCGCCGACGTCGGACTCATCATGACCTACAACACATAAAGGTCTGAGCGATACGCTCAGTAGGTGAACTCATGTAGATTTTGATCGAAAATTTTTAAGAGTTTAGAAATGAATAGTGTTACAATCTTCGAAAGATTAGGGTTTGGTTGGTTTCGAGATCTTAAGTTGTTTGATTGTGTCGAAATTTTTATTAAATGTCGAGATGTTATGTGAAGTGGGACATTGAGTAAGATGTCGACATGAGTTATTGTGGAGTTGAAAAAGTCGAATGCATAATGTCGAATTAAATTAAGATGTCGACATGGTTTATTTTGGAGTTGACAAAGTCGCATGAGAAGCATGAATAGGGATGTAAGATGTCGAGATGGTTGTGAGGTGTTGTTTCGAAATTATGAGAATGTCGACATAAGATATCGAGATTGGTCTTGATGAATTTGGAAACAAAATGTCGATATGTTGTGTGAGGTTGTTTCGACATTTATAAAAGTGCTACATGGGATATCGACATTTTGTTTTGTGGGGTTTCAAAATATGTTGTTTCGAGTTTTTAAAAATGTCGAGTTTTGTGTCCGATATTTTTCCTTTAATTATTATTAGTTTAGCTTTCAAGTGGTTTTCTATTTGAGACTTTTAAGTTTTAGAACTTTGTGCTTATTCCTTAATTAATGTATAAAACATCTAGAGGATAGGGACATTTACCTAATAATTTCTCTTCAATGCATATGCTACGTTAAGTTAAAAGATGTAAGGGTTCTAGATGACAAAGACATTCACCTTAAGCATGTATTAGTTTTTTTTAATTACTTTAAGGATCATCAAGAATTTCAAAACCCTAATCACACGTAACTTTTCATATTATAATTAAAAGGTCTTGGATTATTTTAATATTATTTTGAGGGGTCATTTGGGGTTTGTCGAACTCTCTAATTTAAGTTAAATTTGGAATTTTAAGGTTTCGAATTATAAGTCGAAATAGGGTTTTCAAATTTAACTAATTTCATGAAATTGTAACTAACTTAATGAATTATAATTTTATATGTTTTTATAAATAGGATTCCAAGGTTAGCGATTTAACCGTGCAATAAGCTAAGGATACCAGGTAAGTGGGAATTTCACCTACAACACATAAATTGATTGATATGTGTATTGCTATGTGACTAATTGCTTCGATGAATACGTGGTATGTGAATTATCTGTTATATGCGATTGTTTGGAATATTTATTGTCGCATTATTTATGCATCATGATCATGTGCACGCACGAATCATATGGAGTATTTTGAGGAATGAGCGTGCATTGTATTACTCGAGTGGAAAGCGAGTTATATGTAATGTAGATAGATGAGAATATAGCTACTTCTACAAAGGCACCATGACGGGGGTAAGACCGTCAAGTATATTTACCTAAATTATTTAGGTATTGGGAAGGCACACAGTATAACTATAGTGCCAGGAAAGTAATTTGATAGAGGGGCGACCTGGTGAATGATAAGATTGGAGATAAACCCTAATCTTATCCTAGCCAGAGTGGGCCACTATCGTATTTTGATCCGTATAGGATGTGAGCTCATAATATGATGGTGCGGTTAGTAAGTAGCTATGGGCCCTGATGAAAATGAGAAACGAATGAGTATGATGTGAGGATAGTATTAGAAAGCATTGGCGCGGATGCCTTTGCTATTTTGGCACGTGCATTCATGCATCACTTACTGAGCTTTATAGCTCATCCCATGTTTTTATGTGTTGTAGACGTAGCGAATCCGGTACGTAAATGTTTAGATGACGAGGCTGGTCCTTCTGGAACTTTCGGTGACTTTTGAGGGTGGTGTGTACATGGATGCGACCTGTGCGGCGGGCGTTATGTTTAATTATGTTCTGTTTTGTAAAATACGTTTGTATTGTATGTAAAATCTGAACAACGTTTGCATTGTAAAATAGTTGGGTGTGGTGTGCTTTGTAAATTGTAAAATCGAAAAAATTCTATCGATGTTTCATATGTAATATATTTTATATTTTATTTAGTCACGTGAGTTAGTGTAAGAAAATAGTAGTAGATGGCGGGGCGTCACAGGTTGGTATCAGAGCTTCGGTTGCAGTTTCTGTAGACTGTCCATGTACACACACTCAAAAGCTTGGAAGACAGCCTTGATTGTAAGTTATGTGGTATTATGAATTTCTTGCATTGCATAATTTATTGGCCTTAGGGACTGATAGGGTAAGAGAGACAACATGGTTAGAACTAGAGGTGAAGGCAGTGGAGGAAACAATCATGAAAGCGAAAATCTAAACCCGACTGACAATCGTGACTCGGCTATCCTTCAGCTCACCGAATTAGTGCGTCAACAGTCTCAGCAGATTCAGAAATTGATCCAACAGCGAACTCTGAGGGAACAAGGAACAACGGAATTTCTCAGGCGGATAGGGTTGAAGCAGTGGGTGAAAGATTTCGCAAACTGAACCCACCGACTTTTGAGGATGCTATTGATCCAACATCTGCTGAAGATTGGCTCAGAACATTAGAGAGTATGTTCCAATACAGAGAATTCCTGAGAATGAGAAAGTTCTGTGTGCTGCATTTCTACTGCGAGGAAGTGCAGGGCATTGGTGGGACACTATTTTGGCGATCGAGGATTCAATCAACATGAGTTGGGAACGTTTCAAGGAACTGTTCCGAAATAAATACTTCACTGCACCTGTGCGAGCCCAACGCTTGAATGAGTTTATAAATCTCAAACAAGGGGCGATGACTGTGGCAGAATACATCAGAAAATTTGAACAACTGTCAAGGTTCGCGACTCATATGGTGAGTACTGATGCTCTGAAGGTTGAACGATTCCCTGAGGGTCTAAAGCCGGAGTTGTATCGTGACATTAATATGGCCGGACTACAAGGAGCTTCATATGCTCAAGTGGCGGAGCGGGCGATGGTGGCAGAACAAGCTGAGACACGAATTATTCGTGGTCAGGAGGCAAAGCGAAAGTTTGTGCAAGGAGCAAAGTGGAGTGGGGGTAATCAGAAACGACAGTTCTTTCCAAAAGGTGGGAAGCCAAATTTTCAGAATAGGCCTGGACCACCTCAGCAACAAAACCCTAATCAATGGAGAACCCCAGTCCCAATGCCAGCTTGCCCAAGATGTGGACGACATCATTTGGGTATCTGTTTTTCACAGAATGCTATCTGTTACAAATGCGGAAAGACGGGGCATTATGCAAGTCATGTTCAGAGAAGACACCAGGAAATCAAGCTATGGCTCAAGCGAAACCACCAACTGTGCCAGCACGCGTGTATACTTTGACTGCAGAGGAAGCAAAAGCTAATCCATCCGTGGTGGCAGGTATTCTACTTATTCACAAACTTCCGACATGCATTTTAGTAGATTCACGAGCTAGCATTCATTTGCATCCACTAAATATGTGACGAGACTCGGGATTACACCTATCCTAACTGATTATGAATATAAAGTGACCGTTCCACACGGAGTTGCGATGCGAACCAATCTGGTTTTACGGAATTCTCCGGTGTTAATTAACGGAAGAGAATTGTCTGCTGACTTAATAGTTATTCCGATGAATGACTACGAGGTGATTCTTGGAATGGACTGGCTCTCAAAATACGGAGCTGTTATTGACTGTAATCGCAAGACAGTTACGTTTAATATTGAAGAGAAGAAGCCTTTCACTTTTGTGGGAACAATCAAAGAAGGAAATGTTTCTAGAATTTTAGCGACAAAAGCACAACGTTTAATTAAGGCGGGATGCGAAGTTTATCTAGTCTTCGCAGTGAGGAACGTTCATCTCCGAAATTAGAGGATGTGCCAAGTGGTGCGTGATTTTCTTGACGTGTTTCCTGAAGATTTACCAGGATTACCACCAGATCGAGAAATTGAATTTACAATTGACTTAATACCGGGATCTGCCCCAATCTCTAAGACTCCCTATCGATTAGCGCCGGCTGAATTGAAGGAGTTAAAGGATCAGTTGGACGATTTATTACAGAAAGGATTCATTCAACCCAGTTTTTCTCCTTGGGGAGCGCCAGTTTTGTTTGTGCGAAAAAAAGATGGGTCGATGCGACTATGTATCGACTACAGGGAGCTGAACAAGATCACAATCAAGAACAAATATCCATTACCAAGAATAGATGATTTATTTGATCAACTTCAAGGCGCAACGGTGTTTTCAAAAATAGATTTACGATCGGGATATCATCAATTGAAGGTTCGAAAAGAAGACATTCCAAAGACGGCGTTCAGGACCAGATATGGGCACTACGAATTTTTAGTTATGCCTTTTGGGCAACTAATGCGCCAGCGGCATTTATGGATCTAATGAATCGAGTGTTCAAACAATTCTTGGACAAGTTTGTCATTCTGTTCATTGATGGCATTCTTATCTATTCGAAGACAAAGGAGGAACACGAAATACATCTGAAGATAGTTCTTCAAATATTACGGAAGAATAAACTATACGCTAAGTTCAAGAAATGTGAGTTCTGGTTGAGTCAAGTCGCATTTTTGGGCCACATTATTTTTGAAGAAGGAATTTCTATGGATCCTAGTAAAATTGAAGCTATCAACAATTGGCCTCAACCAACCAATGAGACAGAAGTACGGAGTTTTCTTGGCTTAGTTGGATACTACAGAAAGTTTATTAAGGACTTTACAAAGATTGCATCAACACTGACTAAGAAGCGACTCACTTCAGCTCCGGTCCTAACGATACCATCGGGGACTGGAGGATTTTCGGTTTACAGTGATGCATCAAGGAATGGTCTGGGATGTGTATTGATGCAACATGGAAATGTGATAGCTTATGCCTCTCGGCAATTGAAGGAGTATGAAAAGAATTATCCGACTCATGACTTGGAGCTAGCTGCTGTGGTTTTTGCTCTAAAAATTTGGAGGCATTACTTATATGGGGAACGATGCGAAATTTTTACGGATCACAAAAGCCTGAAATATTTCTTCACTCAGAAGGAATTAAATATGAGGCAAAGACGGTGGTTAGAATTTGTTAAAGATTACGATTGTGTAATTAGTTATCACCCAGGAAAAGCAAATATGGTGGCTGATGCATTAAGCCGAAAAGCGGTAAGTGCAGAGTTACAATTATTGGAGGTGGAGGTAGTGCAATTGGGAGAAGTCGAAGCAAAGTTGGCAGCATTAACTCTACAACCTACGATACTGGTGTTGGTCCGAGATTTCACCAACAATGCGACTTAGGACGGATTAAACACGCCGAATGATCGAGATTTAGGTTCGGGCGTGGGGGCTTGGTGGTGTTCTTGAGGAGTCTCTCTCTCACTAAATAAATGTTTATTTGATCTTCACACACAAGCACACCTAACTATGTGTTAGGGTTTTCCTACTTATACCACAAGTTGGTATATAATAGGTGGGCTTCTTGTGAAGGCCCATTACATGAATAACTAAGAACTAACCCAACTAAGAGCTAGCCCAAAGTTTAATAAAGCTAACCAACAAAGATAATATAATGAATTGAACACTACAAATATTTCCTAACAATCTCCCCCTTAGTGTTCAATCTTCAATTCAGTGCGGGATATCTTTGTTGGGCGTATTGGAGGAATCTCGAGTCCTAACAAACTCCCCCTACAAGGGATATCTCCTCTTCTTGCGGAGGCATTGATGGCTCGGCTAGGACTCACTTGTTAAGATTCTCCAATCTTCTTCTTCTTGGCGCCGGATTTGTCGTCTTCGAATGGAAGTTGTCTGGTTCAGCCTCGAAGATGACTCGTCTGGCTCCAGAAGAAGGTAGGCGTGGGGCGTAAAAAATGTGCCAAGGCTCCATTGAAATGTGACTTTCAAGAGCAGAGAGCCCGGTCTTCAGAGTGGTCAGCGCAGTGGTGGCGGAATGTGGTGGATGAGATGTGCCATGGCTCCTTCGAGTGTTCCATTATGAACATAATAGCCTGACACATAAGAATGTGCGCGGAGGTAGTGGAAGCCTCCGGCGGGGCGTAGTTGGTGGAGGTGGTGGAGTAGGTGTTGTGAGAGGTGGCATAGGTGGTGTGAGTGCAGGTGGATGATGGTTGCTGCTGATGCTGCTGTACGATCTTCAACTCAGTTCTTCTCCTTTACTCCCCCTTGAGATGATCTCCGTCTTTGGGATCGTCACGTCGTCTGTGGGACGAGTCTGCCTCTGGCGTTGATGGTGGTGATGGTGATGTAGTGTGGCGTTGAGTGAGGCAATCAAGTGGGATTCTCAGGAGTAACAGCAATTGGTGTTCCTCCGGGTTCAGTTTTGAACACTGGAGAGACGGAGCAGCATGTGGTGGCGTAGGCGTAGGTGGGTGGAGTGGTGTCGGTGATGGGACCTTTTCCTTCATAGATCTTCGTTGAGCGCGGCATGGAATGTGTAAGTTCCTCGCTGATTGCTATGAGTCCGGGCTCCATCACGAACGGGGTAACTAACCAGACGGGGGTCACAGAGACGCTCCGTCGTCACAACATCGAAACATGTGTCCGATGTGCCGCCTGTTTGCACAGGACAAAAGGAACCGGAGAGCCACAAAGGCTTTCCGTTCGCACGGACGATGAGACAAGCTCGTATCCGTGGCCCATCGACAGTTGTGGTGAGGGTGGCTGTCTTGGGTCTTCCGCTCTCGGTCACAAGGACGTCATCAAGCGTTCGGGCAAGTTCATGAAGAACCTGCGGTGCGTAAAGAGTGTTTGTGTCCTAGAAAGTGGAAAATTTCGGTGGGTGAGGACACTAGACTCTATGTGGGTGGAAGAGGTGCAGTGAGAGGCGGAGCACTGCATGTTCAACATCAGCCGTCTCCAAGTGGGGCGGTGATGGCTAACGTGGTTCCTCTTGTGCGAATGAAACAACTATCTGCGAAAGGATAGCTGAGTGGTTGGGAGGGGTTAATTGCGCGGTTGGACCAGATGCCGCGACTTCTACTCGGGAAACGAACGAGTCGTCTCCTGTACCTATGGGCGAGGTCCGGGTTGTGGTGAGATATGACAGAGGAGTGCGATCATGTTGTCGTTGGTTCGCAACTCCTGCAAGCGACTTACGTCATCCTCCCGAGATCGTTGATTTGATCTTTGCGTGGAGGAGGATGTGGCGCGACCTAGAGCTAGTCTAGAGAGGCTAGGGTAGGCTCGTTCCTGGGTTAGGATCAGGGGGTTTTCACTGATCCATGGGAACTATGGTGGCGTGGCGTGATCGCGTTGAAAGGCGACCCCGAGTGATGTCGACGAGGGTGGCCCAAAACTGTTGATCAGACACTTCTGAGACTCGTCAGGTGGTGGTGGTGAGGGCGTGAAGAGGATCACGGTGGCTTAGGACGTCTCCATGTAGCGCACCATGGTGGAATGGATGGCAGTGGGTGGACGGTGGAGTCTGGTACATGAGATCCACATCGCCTAAGCATCGAGATTGGATGGCGCGCCCACTGATGGTTGGTTGAACTTTTGTCAACCCTTCTTTGTAGGTTCGGGTTCTGCACGGATTTGTACAGAAGTCATGATGATTGCTCGCTTCTCTGACATCCCTTCATGCACGTGGAGCAACCCGTGTAACGTGCACGATGGGGTTGGTTGCTCGCAGTGCATACCGGTCATGAATGTGGAGCAACCCATGTACCATTCATGCCGGAGTGTGGTTGCTCACGTCGTGTACCAGTCATGTATGTGGAGCAACCCGGGTACCATACATGCTGGGTGAAAATTAGCTGCCCTCGTCGCATACCAGTGATGAGTGTGGAGCAGCTTTCTTAGTACCTACTCATGCTGGGAGGTGAAATTGGCATTTGGAAATTCGGCTCCGAAAAGTTTGGGGTGACCTAAACTTTTTCCTACAATGTGCCAATACCGTCCTAGGTCGATTGTTGGGTACGGTGATCATTGCCGCGTTTTGGATTTGCCTTCAAAATTTTACAAAAACGTCGTCTATACCGAAAATTTTGGCCCAGAAAAATTTATTTCTGAAAATTTTAAAAGTGTAAAATAGACAAAGTCCAATGGGCTAAGAAATTTTTCCCTATCCAATGATATAAATTTTCCGTAGGCCTAGAAGGGGCTTAGAATTTTTTTTTTTTTGCTCCTTAAAACCTTATTTAATCCGAGGGGGGGGGGGCAGAAATTTTTGGTGGTCAAAAACGTTTAAGTGTATTTTTTAAAGAGTGATTTTTGCAAGATTTGAAGCTAAAAGGTGTGTTTGGATCAAGTTTAAAGGTTGGTGCAAATTTCTCGGGGGTGCGAAAAATGCTGTGTGAAAATGTGCGTC
Organism: Craterostigma plantagineum; assembly: GCA_027422505.1. Taxonomy (NCBI): domain Eukaryota; kingdom Viridiplantae; phylum Streptophyta; class Magnoliopsida; order Lamiales; family Linderniaceae; genus Craterostigma; species Craterostigma plantagineum. The sequence continues at coordinate 56,055 of JAPQWV010001260.1, forward strand.
CGAGAAATTTCGTTGTGAGAGTGAGTCGCGAAATAAGGAAATTTCGCATTCAGAGTAAATTTTCGCATGTACAGTAAAAGTTTCGCATATCAAGAAGATTTTCGCATGTACTGTAAAGTTTCGCATGTACTGTAAATTTTCGCATGTAGTGGAAAATGTCTCACTTTGAAAAATTTCTCAGCCTTAGAAAATTTCGGGTTTCAAAGTTTCGCGGTTTCAGAAATTTCGCAACCTGGAAAGATTTCGCGGTTTCAAATTTCTCAACTTGGAAAAAACAATTTCGCGGTTTCAAAATTTCTCAACCTGGAAAAAAAATTTCGCGGTTTCAAAATTTCTCAACAGGAGAAAAAAATTTCGCGGTTTCAAAGTTTCGCGGTTTCAAGAAATTTCGCAACCTGGAAAGATTTCGCGGTTTCAAAATTTCTCAACTTGGAAAAAAACAATTTCGCGGTTTCGCGGTTTCAAAATTTCTCAACCTGGAAAAAATTTCGTGGTTTCAAAATTTCTCAACATGAGAAAAAAATTTCGCGGTTTCAAATTTCTCGGCCAGCGAAAGTTCCTCGGCCAGCGAAATTTTCGCATGCAAACTTTCTCGGGTATGAAACTTTCTCGGCCAAGAACAGTACTATTTCATTGCGCGACTTTTACCAGAAAAATGACTCGTTTTCGCTCAAATCTCACTCAAAATCGACGAAACTTGTTCCAAAACTTCAAAAAAACATTCCTAAACACATAATCAACCTTTGGGATGTCTAAAAACAACAAATCGAGGTCGAAATCGCCCAAAAACAGAGAATGGTCGAAAATGATTTTTCAAGCAATTTTTCACTCAAATCTTGCTCAAAACACGCAAATCCGATCGCGTTGGGCTCTGATACCAATTGTTGGTCCGAGATTTCACCAACAATGCGACTTAGGACGGATTAAACACGCCGAATGATCGAGATTTAGGTTCGGCGTGTGGGCTTGGTGGTGTTCTTGAGGAGCCTCTCTCTCACTAAATAAATGTTTATTTGATCTTCACACACAAGCACACCTAACTATGTGTTAGGGTTTTCCTATTTATACCACAAGTTGGTATATAATAAGTGGGCTTCTTGTGAAGGCCCATTACATGAATAACTAAGAACTAACCCAACTAAGAGCTAGCCCAAAGTTTAATAAAGCTAACCAACAAAGATAATATAATGAAATTGAACACTACAAAATATTTCCTAACAACTGGGACAAATCAAACGGGTGCAAGGAAATGATGAGTTATATCTAAAAATCAAAGGCGCACAAACGGAGCAAACTTCAACTGATTTCAAAATGCAAGAAGACGGAAGTCTATATTACAAGGACCGTCTATATGTACCTGATGATGCAGAGATTCGAAGAATAGTAATGACAGAAGCACATGCGACGGCATATTCAGTACATCCAGGAGCTACAAAAATGTATCGAGACTTCGAATAAATTATTGGTGGCCGGAATGAAAAGAGACATTGCGGCATTTGTAAGTCAATGTCTAACATGTCAACAAATAAAGGTGGAACATCAACGACCGGCAGGGACATTACAACCTTTGCCTATACCAGAATGGAAGTGGGATCATATTACGATGGATTTCGTTGTGGTCTACCAAAGACTGTAAAAGGTTATGATGCTATTTGGGTTATAGTCGATCGATTGACGAAGTCTGCTCATTTTCTACCCATAAGCTCGATGTTTTCCCTGGAGCGATACGCAAAATTATATATACAAGAAATTTTTCGACTCCACGGGATTCCATTATCAATTATTTCGGATCGAGACTCACGGTTCTTATCTAATTTTTGGAAGAGTTTGCAGAAAGCAATGGGGACTAAATTATCTTTTAGTACGGCTTATCATCCTCAGACGGATGGTCAATCAGAACGAACTATCCAGACTTTGGAAGACATGTTACGAGCATGTGTTTTGGATTTTAAAGGAAACTGGAGCAAATATTTGCCACTGATCGAGTTTTCTTATAATAATAGTTATCATGCAACTATTGGGATGGCACCGTATGAAGCCTTATATGGGCGAAAATGTCGATCTCCCATACATTGGGATGAAGTTGGTGAACGTGCGGTGTTAGGACCTGACATGGTTCAAGAGATGACTGAGGCAATAGCAAAAATACGAGAAAGAATGCAAACGGCTCAAAGTCGACAAAAGAGTTATGCAGACCAAAGACGTAGGCCGTTGGAATTTGAAATAAATGACTGGGTGTTTATAAAAGTATCTCCGATGAAAGGTGTGAAACGGTTTGGGCGAAAGGGTAAATTGAGCCCAAGATATATTGGACCTTTTAGAATAAGTAAAAGAGTCGGTGAAGTAGCTTACCAACTGGAACTACCAGCCTCATTAGCACAAGTTCATGATATTTGTCATGTGTCGACATTGCGAAAATATGTCGCTGACCCGAATCATGTTTTGAGAAATGAATTTCTATACCAACAGCTCAAGCCAGATTTAAGTTATGAAGAAAAGCCAGTGGAGATTTTAATGTATGAAGTGAAGAGACTTCGAAATAAAGAGATTCCGTTGGTGAAAGTACTGTGGCAGAATTAGTCAAGTGAGGAAGCTACATGGGAACGTGAAGATGATATGAGAAGTCGCTACGCAGGATTGTTTCAACTAACCTGATTTCGGGGGCGAAATCCTTTTTAAGGGGGGGAGAATGTAATACCCGAGTCCCGTGAGTAAGATGGCCAATAAATTTGCATGCATATTATGTGTCTATATGATTTTATAGTTAGTATTTATTTAATTTCGTGACTATATGATATTTAACATTATTTGGAAATTAGGTATGGAGTTTTAGAAATTTAAAGAGAATTTCGAAATAGTATAATTTTGGAAACTTAGGGTTTCTTTTTGGATAATTTCGATATTTAGGTTTAGAGATTTAGGAGTAAGGAATATGGTTTGCAATTGATTTTGACATTTTAGGATAAATCTCGAGACTTTATTATTAAGAATAACTAATATATAAAGAATAAAATCTTAACATTTGGTAAGTATCCTAATCATTGAACTTAGTATACGATTGAGAATGAGAAAAATCATATAATATGGTAATAAAATGGTTGAATATTTAAGCCTTATATTTTTATAAGTGAGGTGTCGAACACTTTAGAAATGTAATAGAACCCAATATGTCATTAAGTTGAGGAGTAGGTTAAGTATTTTGTTATTTACCTATCACTAATCTTAAGTGGATGAGATAGAGAAAAGGGAAGAATAAAAGAAGCACTTCATTTTGTAATTAACGTGAACTAGGAATTGAGGGAGAAAGGAAAGCTTGAACATGTCGAAATTTAGCTTGGAGTAGGTATAAACTTCTTACTTTAATCTTTATGTTTTTAATTATGATTAAGTATGTTTTAGGTTTTGTTAGTTTGAAGGTTGCATAAAATCACGTTTTACATGGATTTAGAGTTTTAAGGTTTAAGTATTTTTTTTTAGATTTTCATGATGTTAATGGTGTTCTTGAGAAGATAAGATTTTGATCGAAAATTTTAAGAGTTTAGAAATGAATAGTGTTATAATCTTCGAAAGATTAGGGTTTGGTTGGTTTTCGAGATCTTAAGTTGTTTGATTGTCTCGAAATTTTTATTAAATGTCGAGATGTTATGTGAAGTGGGACCTTGAGTAAGATGTCGACATGAGTTATTGTGGAGATGAAAAAGTCGAATGCATAATGTCGAATTAAATTAAGATGTCGACATGGTTTATTTTGGAGTTTAAAAAGTCGAATGAGAAGCATGAATAGGGATGTAAGATGTCCAGATGGTTGTGAGGTGTTGTTTCGAAATTATGAGAATGTCAACATAAGATATCGAGATTGGTCTTGATAAAATTTGGAAACAAAATGTCGATATGTTGTGTGAGGTTGTTTCGACATTTATAAAAGTGCTACATGGGATATCGACATTTTGTTTTGTGGGGTTTCAAAATATGTTGTTTCGAGTTTTTAAAAATGTCGAGTTCTATGTCCGCTATTTTCCTTTAATTATTATTGGTTTAGCTTTCAAGTGGTTTTCTATTTGAGACTTTTAAGTTTTAGAACTTTGTACTTATTCCTTAATTAATGTATAAAACATCTAGAGGATAGGGACATTTACCTAATAATTTCTCTTCAATGCATATGCTACGTTAAGTTAAAGATGTAAGGGTTCTAGATGACAAAGACATTCACCTTAAGCATGTATTAGTTTTTTTTTAATTACTTTAAGGATCATCAAGAATTTCAAAACCCTAATCACACGTAACTTTTCATATTATAATTAAAAGGTCTTGGATTATTTTAATATTATTTTGAGGGGTCATTTGGGGTTAGTCGAACTCTCTAATTTAAGTTAAATTTGGAATTTTAAGGTTTCGAATTATAAGTCGAAAATAGGGTTTTCCAATTTAACTAATTTCATGAAATTGTAACTAACTTAATGAATTATAATTTTATATGTTTTTATAAATAGGATTCCAAGGTTAGCGATTTAACCGTGCAATAAGCTAAGGATACCAGGTAAGTGGGAATTTCACCTACAACACATAAATTGATTGATATGTGTATTGCTATGTGACTAATTGCTTCGATGAATACGTGGTATGTGAATTATCTGTTATATGCGATTGTTTGGAATATTTATTGTCGCATTATTTATGCATCATGATCATGTGCACGCACGAATCATATGGAGTATTTTGAGGAATGAGCGTGCATTGTATTACTCGAGTGGAAAGCGAGTTATATGTAATGTAGATAGATGAGAATATAGCTACTTCTACAAAGGCACCATGACGGGGGGTAAGACCGTCAAGTATATTTACCTAAATTATTTAGGTATTGGGAAGGCACACAGTATAACTATAGTGCCAGGAAAGTAATTTGATAGAGGGGCGACCTGGTGAATGATAAGATTGGAGATAAACCCTAATCTTATCCTAGCCAGAGTGGGCAACTATCGTATTTTTTTATCCGTATAGGATGTGAGCTCATAATATGATGGTGCGGTTAGTAAGTAGCTATGGGCCCTGATGAAAATGAGAAATGAATGAGTATGATGTGAGGATAGTATTAGAAAGCATTGGCGCGGGATGCCTTTGCTATTTTGGCACGTGCATTCATGCATATTTCCACTTACTGAGCTTTATAGCTCATCCCCTATTTTTATGTGTTGTAGACGTAGCGAATCCGGTACGTAAATGTTTAGATGACGAGGCTAGTCCTTCTGGAACTTCCAGTGACTTTGAGGGTGGTGTGTACATGGATGCGACCTGTGCGGCGGGCGTTATGTTTAATTATGTTGTGTTTTGTAAAATACGTTTGTATTGTATGGAAAATCTGAACAACGTTTGCATTGTAAAATAGTTGGGTGTGGTGTGCTTTGTAAAATTGTAAAATCGAAAAAATTCTATCGATGTTTCATATGTAATATATTTTATATTTTATTTAGTCACGTGAGTTAGTGTAAGAAAATAGTAGTAGATGGCGGGGCGTCACATGCCCTGCGAGTCTAACCTCATCCCCACAATCATATCATCTCCCCAAAATGTCGTGATATGACGTGACATGCCATGCACATGTTATAAAACACATAAAATAATAATTGCCCGTTATGCCATTTCACGTAAATAAAATCACATGTCATTTCTCACCGTAGTAATAATATGTACATTTCGTATCTATTCCAAGTATTAAAAGCCTTCTAACTCCTATTGCTCACAAATGTATAGAATTGGGCCTAGTTTAAACTAAAGCCCACTAATTTTAATCTAAGTCAACGCGCCCGATTTAGTTGAAGAAAGGAATTTTGTCCGATTTTGGTCGTTGAGAAGGAATTCGCCCGATTTGGAGTAAACTCGGCGAAAGTCACTATCGCCCGATTGCTGTCGTTGCAAGGAGTTTCGCCCGAAACTAGAATTGTTCAAGTAATCGCCCGATTTTGGATTAAGAAGCTCGGCGATTCCTGTTTCGCCCGAAACTTGACTAAATTTTTTAATCGCCCGATTTAAGGAAAGAATTCGGCGATTTCACTTTTGCCCGAAACTCGATTCAATTGAAATCGATTGAATTGTAAAAAGAAAGGTTTCGCCCGATTTTGGAACTCGATTGGAATCGCCCGATTTTCTTGACTAGGCATTCGTCCGATCTAAGTACTCTCGGCGATTTCTCTTTCGCTCGACACGTGTCATGGCGGGGAATTGCCCGACTTTGCTTCTACTTATTTCGCCCGATTTGTGAAGTGTTAAATCAGATTCGCCCAATTTCTGGTTTCGCCCGATTGTGTCTATAACTTGGTAATCGTCCAAAATAATATCCTAACTAAAGATTTGCCCGATGCCAAGTTTCGGCTGACTCTAAGGTTCGCCCGTCGCTACGTTTCGCCCAATTTCTCACCAAGCACACTCTAGTAAAAATACTAGCAAATCGCTCGATTCCTCACATAACACACTCTAATTTAAAATACTAGTCGACCACCCGATCGTAGTTCGTCTACGCAAATTTATTCATGTACCCGAATCATTCTTCTAACATATATAGTATGCAAAACATGATCCCATATATTGGGTTCGAAACTCAACATAGCACATCAAAGTAATAACATATATCAAAATCACTTAAACCAAAGCTCATCGATACGAACTTGAATTGTCGAAACACCCAAGTTTGACATTTTTGAGCTTGTTTATGTGTTGTAGGTGAAAATCCACCTACCTATCCTCCAAGCTTAATTAGATGGATGTTGATGGTGTTTAACCCTATTGCCCCTTAGTTTCGTCCACCTCTTAGTGTGCTTTACTCTCGGCTAATTCAATCAAACCACATAAAATGTTCAATACTATTAATGTAAGAGATAACTTTTAAATAGGGTTCTTACCTCCCTACTTAGTTTAGATAATTCTCCTATTCTTCCTTTGCTCATTCACCTCGATTTGGAGATTTGCAAATGGGATTTTGTTTTTCTTTCTTCTCCCCTATATCACGTTTCTCACTTTGACCATCCAAGATATTTTTAGGCTAATTATTAAGTGGAGTATGACCTTAACGTGTTTCTCCCATAAATCAAGGAACCTGGTCTTAATCTTATTAATTCATTTGGGCCAAACTAAACATCTCTTGGGCCTTTCTATATAAATTCCTTTTCACTTAGTTACCTCAAATTGGGCCTTACTTAGTTATTTTGGCTCTAGTACTTGTTTGGTCTATTTTATTACTTGGGCTTTCTATGCGAATTTTGGCCCATAGTAGTTATTCGGTCTCGGGCCCAAATCATATTCTCGGCTCAATTCCGAAAATTTACTTTTGTTCGAAAACCATCTTCATTAACTTCGACATTACAAAATGATGATGCACCAAATCCCGTATTAAAATTTACGGGTGTTACAGTGGTAGTCGAGAGGAGGGTTCTTTTGGACTGCTATTTTTGTGCGTTGAGCATTCCTGGTGTGCGTTCTCCACCTTTTGTCATCGTTTTCTTCTTTTTCTTTTGTTTTCTTTTTCTCCCCCTCCTTTTCTCGATTGAACGTCCCGTCAAAATCTTAGATCGTCAGTTGAAGGCTCAAAGGATCTTCAAATGAAGAAAAGGAATTCAGAGGAGGCTCAAAGTGGATGACTAGAGGTTGTGTCAAATGATTGAATTTTACATATGGCCAAGTGAGAAATTTCCCATTTGCTCTAATCATATTCCAAACGATCTATTGCAAGGCGAGTACGAGGCCAAGAATAACTTAGTTAAGACAAGCAATTGATGTGCGACTCGCTCGAAAAGAAATCTGTAGAAGGAAAAAAAAAAGAAGGCTAGAATCCTCACTTTTATAAGGTGACTTTGTGTCGAATGGAACAAACTAGTGACCTTTAGACACGAGAATGCGACCTTGACTGACAAAATTAAGCAATTAATCTGTCACTTATCAGGGAAATCTACATGTGACCAGATCGAGCATCCTAAAGATATCGTCATTTGTTTCAGAATGATTATGTTTAGCTTTAGATGTAGAGCCAATTTCGAAATTAGTACTTCTAAGAATGGTATGTGTAGAGTACCTGTAGAAGCAATTATTTGAAACCAGGAAATGGCTCTTTTATTTTTACGAGTGTCATTTATTTGGACAGAAGGAGTAACATTGTTAGGCACTGTCAAATCTACTAGCTCCTTCTTAAGACTAGATACTCTCGCCTTCGGTTCTAGTGCTTGCCCTACGCTCCTTGTAGACGTGGGTAAAATAGATTTAGGCTTAGCACTTTTAACAGAATTATTAATGCACTTTTGATCTTTCGAATGTGAGTTTTCGATTTTCACGCTTTTCATAATAGCGTGAGAGGTAGTTTGTGGGGATGAGGAAGCGTTGAGATTTTCCATCTCTTTTAAGAACTTTTTCTTTTCAGCTTCGAAATTCTCTCTTTCTTTATCTAGTTTTGCTTGGGATTCCTCTATTTGTTTTATTATAGTAGGTTTGTAGAGAGAATTTTTATAATGAACATCTTTGGATTCCTCGTGTACTGTTTGAGGGTCAGGAAGTTGAAGTAAGTCAGAGACAGGTGATAATGATGGTTTCATATTTATGTCTCTTTCATTTAGTGCTGTGTAGTAAAGGGGGATTTCAGGCCCGTGTGAGGCTTTTCTCATGGATGAATCAAAAGTATTTTGGTACGTCGATGCAGTAAAATCTCTAAGAGAGGTTACTCCTAAATCCATGTGCTTAATATCATATATTTCTTTCTTCCGTAGAACACGTGGGTTAGTGAAAGCTAAGCCTTCTTTTGGATTATAGAAATCTACATCCTTGGGCTGATTTAGGAATATCGTCTGTTCGGATTGTCCTCTACGCGTAACTATATCATCTAAGTTTTTAATGTTTGCATATAGTTTCTTGCGTTCCTCACCTTGGAGAGCATAATTATTTTCTACCGTCAGTTTGGCGACTTGACAGGCATCTAGTTCTTTACTAAGCTCACTAACCTTAGCATTTGGTACTTCTAATTGAGCTTCTAAGTTAGTGATCTTAGTGTTAGCTTCGGTTATCCTACAATTTATGGTGGCTTTCTCATTGAGATTCTTAATCAAACAATTGTAGTTATTTGCTAGCCTATCTTCTAATTCCTTAATCTTATCGCTATGCTGTCCTATTTGAGGTTGACTAGTCTCTCTAGAATTTAGGCTCTTAGTAAGTTCTTATATTTTAGCACTAGAGCTTCTATGTTCTGATTCGAGATTATTTATCTTATCCTGAGACCTCAAAGTTTATCCTCTACTTCCTTAATACTTTTCTGCTCACGTTTCATGTTAGCATATTGTTTTTGATATGATTCTAACATGGTCAATAATGTCGAAGAAGAGTCTACCTCTTGTGATGAGATGGATGCATCGTCATCGTCCGTCTGGTTTGAGTTTTCGGCATCCAGGGTGCCGTCCCAGCGGGCCATGAGGGCTAAATTCTCCTCTTCGGAGTTGGACGTGTCTTCGAGCCAGTGGTCCTGCTCTGCCATGAGGGCTACTCCAGCTTCCTTCTGCTTTGAAATTTGAAGCTTCCTGGAGTAGTAATTAGCATCTCTCTTCTTGGGAAGAGTGCATTCTCTGGCAAAATGACCAGGCTTGCCACAGTTGAAGCACTTGTTGGGCTCTTTGGTGTTTTTGATTACGGAGCTCTCAGGTCCACGTTCTTTATTCTTAGAGCTTGAGGTCCGAAGTCGGTTGGCCGAAGATGAGGACTTCTTTTTGAAGTATGTCTTTCTCATCAATTTGCCGATTAGAGGCAACTGCTTCCCCAGTGTTTTCATGCTTGGCTCATCGTCTGTCTCCGAATCTTCTTCTGATGATGGGGAGGGAGGCCTAACGATCTTCCCTTTGCGAGACCTTGTTCCACGCTTCTCTGAGACAAGGGCAACAGTGTCTTCAATCTTCTTGCCCTTTTGCTCCTTCTGAATCTCGCAAATATCTTCATCATGTTGGGTGAGATTGTCAAAGACTGCATGGATATCCAACTCCTCCAAATCTTTGTTTTGCCTAAGTTGAGTGAATATCTTTTTCCAGTCTGAGGGCAAGGAGGATAGAAATCTGATGTTTGTTTCCATGTTTGTTTCAGAGATTTCTATTTCCTCATCTCATTAAGAAGGGTGAGGAACTTTTGATATACGTCATATAGGCTCTCCCCCGGCTTTACTTTGAATGAGTCATAAGCCGTGAGAATATTTGCCTTTTTGGCCTTGATGCCCACTTCCGTCCTTTGCATCATTCTATGCAGTTCATCCCATATGCCCTTAGCCGTTGGGAGGCTGTCTATCTGTCTATAGATGTCGTTGGGGATGCCCTGCATGAGTGTGTTCATGGCTATCAGATCTGCGTTAGCGCGGGCCCTTTCCTCGATGGAATATTCCCTAGGCTCCTTCAGTCGCTTAGTAGTGGGAATATGAGGAGTAACCGTGTCATAACCGGCTACAGTGACCCAGAATTGTGCGGGTGTAATACCGTAAAATTTAAAGCGGGATTACGGTAGGAAATTTCAAGATAATTACTGAAGAAAATATTAGGAATAAAATTCCTAGTAAATATTTTTAAACCAAAATTTGGATGAAACTAAATAATAAAATAGTCTCGGGGATATTCTGGAATTTCGTCAAAGAATTAAGCAACTAATAATATTGGGCTATTATTTTATATTTGAATAAGGCCCAATAAATTGATTTTATTTGATACATTAGTAATAAACAAGCCGAGAGTTATTAAGATGTGTAATAAGGATTATCACATTACTTGAGGCCAAGGTAATTTAACGTCACTTAATTGATTAATTATCACAATTATTGAATGCTTCCATATAGATATCAACAACTTATCAAAAGTAACGAAAACCACATCTTATGAATTAAGAACAAAAAGCATGAATAAAACAAGAGAGAAAGAAGAATTACCCATATATATATATATATATATATATATATATATATATATATATATTACATACATATCGAGTACAACCATTAATATAAGTCATCCTTACAAGATAATAATAATCAAAGAACTTAGAATATGGGCCATGTGTAATTTGTAATACGTGATTAAGGTTCAAGTTGCAAGGATAAATTTAAGTTACCTAGGAGTGAGGGAATTAACGTCATTATATATTCTATCATGGAAACTTTTTCTAGTTTAATACTTATCAAGAACCCCTTTAATAAATATCTAGCAATCATTAAGTAGAACAACAGACTTTCGAAATCACCATAGTAATAAATTCACTTTAGTCTTAAGGAGGAATAGAATAATGATCAACAAACAAGGAGGTAAATAACGTCACCTACGTGGTTTTACTTTCTCATTTCTCAATCTAATGACATGAGTAACATGTATAGCTTTATAAATCAAACAACGAAGCTTTCATTTTCATAAGAATAAAGAACTTTAGAAGAGAGAAAAGCCTCATTAAAGGTGAAAGGTAAATAATGTCACATATATAACATCTGGTAAAATCATTATCATTCTCAATAACATCAGCTTAGTATATATATCCACATAATGATATATATAATTATCCATGAGTTAAATTCACTAGAAGAAATAACAAAAGATATCATATAAAGAAAGAGAGTGGAAACGAAAGAAACTCAAGTGCCATTAAATCCACAGTTCCAAAGATCTAAGTAAGGTATATGGCTTACGTCTTATGCTTGGGATATTTACATTATTTAGATGATTATGTATTGTTACATGCTTTTATAATTTTAGAAGGATCGAAACTCATCATGTTGAGGAAACTCAATTTTCGAAGTTAGATCATGACCATGTGTGTTTATACTAGCTATAAGATAAGAGCTTTTGTAATTTCTATAAGGTCTCGATTTCAGGATAGGTTGTTTTCAAGGAATGGGGTCTTCGACTATTACAATAATCATTGGTATTAGAACAGTAATGAAAACCCTAACTTTAGAAGCCTAGTAATAATCATAAAGGTTTATCTGATGAGATAGAAGTGGTAGAAATTCTTACTACATGAAATATTAGGAAGGACTTGAATTTACTCCGTACCGTGTTTTGGGTTAAACTGCTATTGATGGCATTATGAATTTCTGTTTTTTAGGATTTACAGTTCTATGAGTATATGAATTTCTTGACTAGAATGAAATCGGACGATTTAAGTATGTGTAAGCATCGGCCGAAATTAGGGTTTCTAGGTCAACTCAAGTTTAGATCAATATTAGCGTAGATTCTCGGCGAAAGTAAGGACATGCATGTAGTTCGGGCAAAACTAGTTTAAGCACTTGAACCAATCAGGCGAAACTTATGCATGGAAATTGGGCGATTCGTTGGATGGCCAACTTGGCGAAACTTTATTGGTAAATGATGAATCGGGCAATTAAAGCGAGATGACAATTGGGCGAGAGAAATCTAAAATAAAATGATTTTCGCTGTGTTAGAGAATTGGCCGAATGTAGTATATATGATTTTAATAACTAGACAAATCGGATGATCTTAAATTAATAATCAGCCAAGTATTGATTTAATTTAGACTACTATTAAAATATAATTATTTTATACTAGTATAGTTAAAGAATTTATATAGACGCTAATAATACTTATATGTTCAGAGGTCCGAGGTTTAGGCATTCCATCGGATACCACTACCATGACTGATTATATCAGGAGGACAAGTAGGTGAAACTCACCTCCGACACGTAAACGTTATGTGTTTTATGTGATATGGTGTGTAGGTGAAATACACCTACGGCACGTAAACGGTTATGTATATTATTATGTGGTATTTATGTGCTTACATGATTTTGTGTGAATTTTATATAGCACGTAAAAACTATATGAAATATTATGTGAGATTATATGACTATGTGATTGTGTAAATTCAGTGAAGTATATGCCTTGGTGAATTATATGCATTATGTGCGTCATATTTATTGCACGTCCATGCTTTACATTTTCGATATTATCACACGTCATATGTACACATGTTGCATGTCATGTGTTATGTTATACGCACTGCACTTGCATTTCATATCAGTGCGAGGGAATAGAGTACCGTGCGGAACGGGAACATTTGGGAAGCCGATGAGTGGTGTTGGTCTGTGTGTCGAATAGAGGGTGGGTGATGCCGCTCTAAAGCAACTTGAGTAGGCTGCCCGTGCTCCAGTAGGTACCACTCTAAAGTGACATGAGTGGGCAGACCGAGCGATAGGATGGTGCTTGGGTGCGTGCACTCTAAAGTGACTTGAGTTGGCCGCCCGAGTGTTGGGACGTTAGTGGTTGGGCATATGCCGCTCTAAAGAGACCTGAGTGGGCTGCCCGTGCTCTAGTACGTACCACTCTAAAGAGACCTGAGTGGGCCGAGCGAGCGATAGGTATAGAGGGAAAGGTTCCAGTATGTACCACTCTAAAGGGACCTGAGTGGGCAGACCGAACGTGAACCTCAACTCGGGGAAATGGGCGACTCTAAAGAGATTTGAGAAGCCTTTCCATTCTAAAGTGACCTGAATGGGATACCCGAGGGTGTATAGTGTTGAGTTGCGGGGAGTCATGAGATGTGATGGGTTGCGATGAGGGTCGAGTGTGCATGTCGTGAGATGTATGGGTTGGGATCGAGTGCACGTTGCATACATGTATGTTTCACCTACTGGGCAAGCAGCTCAGTTTACGTGTTGTAGGTACCGAGCCCGATGCTGATGTGCGTCGCGACTAGGCAGGTTGATGGTGGTGCTCCACGGACTTTTGAGGGAAAGGCTGTACATGGATGCGACCTGTGGAGCGACTTTAGAGTTATGTTGTGTGTCACGTCGTGGTCTTTGAAAAAATGGGCTACGATTTTTGTACGATAAAACGTGTGCGAGTGGTGTGTATATTGTAAAATATAACTTTGCGAGATGTGTGCGTTGATGTAATATATTATGTTTTTTAGAAAAAGTTTTTACTAGACGGGTCTTCCGCGATTTACGTTGCAAAAATCCGTCATAATTAGTATTAGAAAGTGAGGGTCGTTACAGCGGGCCCCTCTTCGAGTGACTTTAGCAGATTTTCGGCTTGATCATTCAAGGCTATAAAATTTAGGAAGCGGCTTCTCCAAACTGTAAATTTGCCGCACTGCAAGATCGGCGGACTGTTGTCGTTTTCTAGTGAGTAAGCATCCATTTTTTCTTTGTGGTGGAGTTGATGAAGGATCTTCGTTAGTTTTGATGAATAGACTTTGATGTTCACAAGTAGCAAATTTGTTAGTAGCGTTTGATTTTAAAAGAATGATCGAGAATTATTTTTGATTCAATCGTTACCGTTTGATCAAAAATAATTTCGTTGATTTAATCGTTAAGCTATTGTTCTCCGCGTCTGGTACTACAGACAAGAAGTTTAACGAGCGAGAAAAATTAGCCTAAAGTCTTTCGGTCGAAAAACTTTTTCAGTGTGTGAATTATTTCAATCGCTAAGAAACAGTACAGTCAGTATGTTTCTCGCGAAGTCAAAATAAATTGCTTGACCGAAAGAGTTTTGCGATCCTATAAGATTTTTGCTTGGTCAAACTAGAGAGTCTGATCGAGAAAGTTTTTCGATTGGTAAAATTTCGCACGCAAAAGTCTATTAAAATTCTCTCGAAAAAAAAAGTCTCGCTGAAATTAACGCTCGTAAAACTTTTACACTAAATCGTCCTTAGCATTGACGACTTCTATTTCTAATTTGTATCCTAATTGAGAAATTTTTTCGCGCGTTGTTTTTCAATCGATAAACTATTTTCGATCGAAGAACTTAGCGAGAAAAATTGAAATTACGCAACAGTTCACATAAAACAAATTTAACACAGAAGTCAAGCAACACTGAAAATTGATCGTTGAAATTTCGGGTATATGCTCGAATTAGCTACTGAACCCTAACGAATAGATGATTAAACATGTTTTGAAGCAAATGATATTCAGTTTTGCAAAAATCAGAACGCATTCAAACTGTTCTTCGCGCAAACAGTAAAATCTCAGAATCAAAATTCGGTCTAAATCCTGATTCTGTATGCTACATATCTAATCGCAATTGATCTAACCTACTTATGGGAGCACAGAAACATCAAAATCAGATCAAATAAGCACAGAATTTAGGCTATCAAATCGAAACCAATTTTCGCGCGTAAACTGTTCTTCGCACAGAACAGTTCCAAAAAAATTTCGATCTGATTTCTAACAATTTCGATTCACAACAGAATGAATCTGCTCTGATAACAATTGTTAGGTCCTCAATTATCAACTCCTATGATCCTAGACTCATATACTAAGGAAATCGATTAGAATTGTATGAAATTAACTTCGATCGAAAACCTTCAATGAAGAACACCGAGAGAGAATTCGAGTAGAGTGAGAGTGATTTCTGAGTTTCTCTCTCTAGAATTGGATTTGGCAGCCTATCGGATCAATTCTCTAAGTTTCTGTTTTAAGCTCAATGTTTGTACACGTATTTATACCAAACAATCTTGGTATAAATATCCAACTAATCATAATCTAAGGACTATTACAAATAACGCCCCAATCTACGAAGACATTTAATAAATCAAAGCATAATTATAATGTGGATTCAACACTAATAGAGAAGAAAATAAAGTCCAGAAAATAAACAGATAGTTGGGATTTGTAGTGTTTAATTAGACTAAATTAGCACTTTAAATTTCTGTCTGACTCCCACTATTTTTCTCGAAACCCTTTCTCCCGTTAGGCATTTCGGAAATCTTGTTGAGTGGTTTCATAATGGCGTTGAGTTCCCGCGTTGCAAAAACTAGCCTCAATTTAACAGCTTATTGGCTCGTTTGGTTAGCCGAGGTCGTATCCCACATGTTTCTGTCACACAGAAGATTCAACGTCTTCGTCTTTGCCAGGGTCCCTCAGCCGTAACTCGGAACACGTTGGGAATTACTGTCCAAGTGCAACCTATCAACGTCATGCTCACCTTCCACTTTTCCGTGAACTTCAACCCCCCGTAGGATAACTCTTTGTTAGAGGGTGAAGAGTGGTCGGTGAGCGGCAATTCATAATTTCATCCAAACCTATTCACGCAAAGGCGAGGGTTTTGGCGCCTTAATTCGGTCAATGCAACCGTACCCCTAAGTCGACTTGATAGAAGACAGAAGCCTAGCCCTTTACTCTGTGATATTAAAGGTCTAACCTCGGGAGAACTCACAGTTTTAACACGAGCCCGTTATCCACATTATCACGTTCAGAACCAACACGCACATAATGGACATTAATAGTAAACCTTGTTTCAACCTATTAAAGTAAATGGGAGAGATCGGGGATATTTCTAGTTCTATCCTAATTGTACAAAACAATAAGACTCTACGTCTTTGGGCTTTGCTCGAATGGATGCCTCAGCTACCAGCTCGTTCATTTGGGTTCCTCTCATCGACACTCATACGGCCGTCAAAACAAAACTACAATAGCCTACGATGGAGAATCTATCCCTAACAAAACCGCTAGTCTTATCTAATAAAAACTGTAAAGTACAACCCGGGAGACCTTGTCACGCTTAACATATCACCCGATAAAAAACATAACCTAATCCCCAATAGATCACCATGTTACTCAAATAACATGCATCATGAGAAATTTAACATATTTCCGAGCTGAAATCGAATTTTGGCTTTTAAATGTGCCGGGCCTAGTCTATGTATATTGGGCCATAGGATGGGCTGGACCAGGCCGTTCGGGCCTGTGTCGGGGATGCTCGCGCCATGCGCGCTGCCAGCCTCGTTCCCGCGCGCGCGCTCTTAGCCTAGCGCCGCGGTCAGACCTACTTTCCGCATATCCACGCGAGGCTTTCCCAAGCGCCGCGTGCACCCACACGCGCGGGCCGTGCCTCTTGTGCCGCATGCCCCGTGTGAGGTCAGCCCTATGCGCCGTGTGCCGCGCGCGGCCAACCCCTCTTGAGTCGCGCAACGCGCTCGCCTTGGGAGCCGGCTGCCGGGGCGCCGTGTGCGCCATGCGCACGGCCAAGGCTTTCGTTGTTTTCGTGGTCTTTTTGTCATAATCCTGTGACTTTAACCAGCCTATGGCTCCGATAACACTGATGGGAATCCCCGAGGGTCCCCAGACCCACGTTCCTTGAACGGCGGAATTTTAAAATTTTACGGGATTCCCGCCTATTCAAGATCGCTCGATTACAAACACGAGAAAGTAATGACGTAAAGAAATAAGGGATCCACCATGGTACCTCGTCAAAACCTCTTGACGATGACTAGCTTTGAATCCTTCGAATCCCCGAGTCGTAGTGCCCCTCTCCTACGCCAAAAGCACGCGAATGAGACTCCTTCTTTGCACAAGATCGTCACGCCGGCACATCACGAACGTCGCAGCTGTTCTTGCATGTGCGGGTAGGCCAAAAACGAGCTGCTTGCTGCCCCCGAGAGAGAGAGTGCGAGAGAGA
Source organism: Craterostigma plantagineum (assembly GCA_027422505.1). NCBI lineage: Eukaryota > Viridiplantae > Streptophyta > Magnoliopsida > Lamiales > Linderniaceae > Craterostigma > Craterostigma plantagineum. The sequence continues at coordinate 73,457 of JAPQWV010001260.1, forward strand.
AAGTGATGAGAGGAGAAAATTCTTAGTTTTTCCTCTCTTGAACTCAAATTTCGAAAATTAAATTCTCCTTTTTTTTTTAGAATCTCGAAAATCCTTACTTATACCACTTAGGATTGGCCAAAAATAGGTTGAGGTGGTAGGAGAAAAATCCTTACACCTCCCCTTTTACCAAGTCTTGTTTTATACGAAGCAACATATTCAAAATTCAAACTTTAAATTTAATTAATTAAATTCCAATATCTTAATACCATATTTAGTATATTTTAAATATGTAAAATCCAATATAAATACATTTTATTATTTTCGAATTTTATCTAATAAATTCGAAACTTATATATATCCGATATATATTATTAATTTCAATTAAATAATATTCCTTCTCTATGACAAAAGCTCTAAATCTAATTTAAATCATATACTAGATATTCAATATTCAATATTTTATTTCAAAAATATATCGTGAGGTGAAAAGACCATTTTACCCCTCACTAGTCAAAGTTAGTATTTTCTGCCGATATGGGTTTTGGCCAAGTCCCAAACCCTAATGTCTCAATCTAGGACCTAGCCTTGTCTCTCTCTGATGATGACCTTGTCTCGGTTGCCCTTTTTAATCTCGACTTTCTTGGTTCGTCTCAACCGGCCTAGGAGGGTCAAGGTTTGAATCATGTCTTTCACAGTTTGGTCCTCCCACTTATGGATTAGGGTTAAATGTCGACCAAGGTTTGAATCATGGTTATGGAGGAGGCCTTACTTTCGTGGTGGTGATAGCCCTAGCAGATATAACACTCCTATAGGTGGAAATCACGCTGATTCGTTTTTTCGACTCGTTGTCGTCGTCGCCGTCAAGAAATGCGTGGGGTGTAACGATTCTCCAAATAGCTCGGACGCTGATTCTTACTTTAGCTCTGGAAATGGCGGGGGCGGTTTGGGAGTTTTTGGTAATAATGGAGTGAATTGGGTGGCATCTCTGGTGGTAATAACATAGGGATCATTACATAGGTGGAGAAGAAAGTAGCTATGCAATGGGTGGATTTGCAAGAAGCAGCCGTTCGAATGGCATTGCAGCAGTGTCTTCGAACGGTAGTTATGGGGTGGGCTATGACATTGCAAACAGACAGCAGCTGAATAGAGGTAATAAAATATATATTTTCTTTCCTTTTGTCGGGATATGAACGTTTTCTTGAAGAAAAAACAAATATATATTCACATGCACGAAAGCTGCCGACGGTAACAAGGCAAAGTCGTGGAATCGTTATCTCTGCGCTTTGAATACGATGATCGACTGAAGCTTACATACTCATCTTGTATTTCTTCTTACAGCATTGCTTCTTAGAATTTACTCAGAGCTTATGAAAGATGACAGACATAGAAGAGGAGAGACGTACTTTGTTTCAAACACGGTGATCTTGATTTTTCGGAGAAAACTGTCGACATTAATTATTCAAAGCCACATGGGAGTTGGGTCAAAGGTTTTTTTAGTATAAGAAGAATTAATTTTTTATTAAATGATGACATAAGGGCTTAGGTAATTAAGCTCTTTCATACGCCTATAAATAGGCAGTATTAGAGCAAAAGAAATACACACCAAAAACTAGAATAGAAGCATAAGAGAGAGGGAGAAAAAAAAAATAGAGGGTTTGTTCGGTATTTGCTCCAACTATAAAGAGGGATAGTGAGTGTTTTCTCCTTTATAGATTGAGAGGTTGTAACCCCTGTTTTTACCCAGTAATAAATTTCTACCTCGCCCATGGTTTTTTACCCCAAGTTAAAAAGGGGTTTTCCACGTAAATTCCCGTGTTCCTTTTATCCTCACAGTTATTTCCAATTTCGTTAAGCTGTCCATTTCGCAACAAGTGGTATCAGAGCCAGCCCTGATTGATATTCCAATTATGCTATGTGGTTGCAGCTTTGTCTGATCTTCCACATCAGAAAGGATATCGAAAAGGTTTATCGTTACGGAAGAGTTTTTTGGCAAGTCGTGGTAATAGACTGTGTAAGTAAGTTCTGTCTAGGTGGCGGGTGCCAAGCGGGACACATAGTGACCCCACCAGATCTCATCTGGGAATTTTCTTAGAAGGGTAATTTTGTCTTGAAAGCTGGTCGCTACCCTTTCTGCAAATTATCTGATCAGTACTATTTGGCTGGACTGTTGATTTCTCCGACGATAGCGACGTGGAAAAAAAATGGCAGCTAAAATGAAATTGAGAAATTCAACGGGAGAAACTACTCACTGTGGAAAATGAGGATTAAGGCAATTTTACTAAAAGAAAATTGTCTGGAGGCGATCACTGGCAAACCAACAACAATGACAAGTGATGTCAAATGAAGAAGATAGACGGGAGAGCCATCGCCAACATCCATCTGACATTAGCAGATGATATATTATCAAGCATCGAAGAGAAAACTAGTGCGAAAGAAATTTGGGACCATCTTGAGAAGCTGTATCAGGTCAAGTCACTCCACAGCCGAATTTTCCTGAAAAGAAAATTATACCATCTACGAATGGAAGAATCTTCTTCAATGACCGAGCACATCAATAAGTTGAATACTCTGTTCTCTCAACTTAAAGACTTGGACTACAAAATAGAGCCAAGTGAACGTGCTGAGCTTCTACTGCAAAGCCTGCCAGACTCCTATGATCAACTCGTCATCAATCTAAGCAACAACAAAGCTGCGGGAAAACTTATCTTCGATAATGTTGCAGCTGCGGTTCTCGAAGAAGAAAGTCGGCGCAATAACAAAGAAGACAAGTTGATAATGTCCCAACAGGCAGAAGCTTTGACAGTGACGAGGGCAAGATCAGGAGCACATGGTCCAAATGGGAGCCGAAAACGGACAAGACCCAGAGAGTTTAGTCCAAGTGGGAGTCAAAAGCGGCAAAACCTTGTTACCAAAAATAAGAAGGTTATAAAATGTTACCACTGTGGCAAGAAAGGTCATCTGAAGAAAGATTGTTGGGCTCTAAATAAAAATCCCAATGCCCAAGGAAATGTCGCCAACACTACCGATGATGGAATTGCCTTGGTGTGTGAAGCCGCAACCACTATCGCTGAAAATGGAAGATTCAACGACGTGTGGCTCATGGACTCAGCAGCTACTTTCCACATGACCTCTCGAAAGGAATGGTTTCATCAATACGAGCCAACTTTTGGAGGGTATGTCTACAGCTGCAATGACCAAGCGCTGAAGATTGTCGGGGTTGGTACAATTCAAATAAAGATGTACGATGGCACTGTGCATACCATCCATGTTGTCCGACATGTGGAGGGATTGAAGAAAAATCTGTTGTCCGTGGGGCAACTGATGATCTTGGTTTCAAAATTGAATTGGAGAATAAAATCATGAAGGTCTCCAAAGGAGCACTGGTGGTGATGAAGGGCGAAAAGATGGCTGCAAATCTATACAAGCTGAAGGGAGAGACTCTGCAAGAAGGGCAAGCATATGTTGCTACGACAAGTTCAAATGAAAAGTCTACGATGACTTGGCACAAGAAACTTGGTCATATGTTTGAACAAGGCATGAAAATTCTTGCGCAAAAGAATCTACTTCCTGGTCTCACGACGGTGACGCTACCATTCTGCGAGCATTGTATTGTGAGCAAGCAGCATCGCCTGAAGTTCTCCCCATCAAGTTCTAGAAGCAAGGGAATTCTAGAATTGATCCATTCTGATGTATGGCAAGCACCGGTTGCGTCCCTGGGAGGAGCCAGCTACTTCGTATCATTCATAGACGACTACTCCAGGAGATGCTGGGTGTACCCAATCAAGAAGAAGGACGACGTGTTTCCTATCTTCAAAACATACAAGGCGCGAGTTGAACTTGAAACCGGAAGAAAGATCAAGTGTCTCCGGTCAGATAATGGAGGGGAATATATTGGCAAAGAATTCACTGAATTCTGCAAAGGTGCGGGCATCAGAAGACAGTTCACCACGGCGTACACTCCACAACAAAATGGAGTGGCAGAGCGGTTGAATAGGACCCTGTTGGAAAGAACAAGGGCTATGTTGAGAACTGCGGACCTGGAAAAGAAATTCTGGGCGGAAGCGGTCTGTACTGCCTGTTATGTGGTGAATCGGGCCCATCTACTGCTATAGAGATGCGGACACCGATGGAAATGTGGACTGGTGCACCTGCAGACTATTCAAACCTCCATAATATTTGGAAGTTCAACGTACGCGATGTATCACAACCAAGAAACGACAAAGTTGGATCCAAAGTCCAGGAAATGTTTGTTCTTGGGGTACGCTGAAGGAGTAAAGGGGTATCGCTTGTGGGATCTCACTGAACACAAAGTGATTATCAGCAGAGATGTTATCTTCCTGGAAGATAGCGATGAGGAGCAAGTCGAAAATGATAGCAGTTCAAAAGGTGTGACAAAGACTACGCCGGTGAAAAGAAAATTGGAGCAATATAATTCTTCTGAAGCTGAACCGGCGCACGAAGAGCTCGACCCAGTCGAATCTGAAGTACCGGAACTCTGGCGGTCATCACGCGAGCGTAGGCCGCCAAGTTGGCACTCAGATATGAGATAGAGAGCAATCTTGCATACTGTTTTCTAACTGAGGATGGAGAGCCAACCACTTTCCAAGAAGCACTGAATAATCCAGATGCGAGTCAGTGGATTTCAGCAATGCAAGAGGAAATGGAAGCTCTCTATAAAAATAAGACATGGGAGTTGGTGCCATTACCGCAAGAAAAGGAAACCCATTGGTAATAAATGGGTGTACAAAATCAAGCGGAATGGTGATGACCAGGTAGAGCGCTACCGTGCTAGACTGGTTGTAAAGGGATATGCTCAGAAGAAGGGATTGACTTCAACGAAATTTTCTCACCGGTGGTTCGACTTACAACAGTCAGGGTGGTCTTGTCAATGTGTGCTATATTCGACTTGCATCTTGAGCAGCTGGACGTGAAGACGGCCTTTCTCCATGGTGACCTGGATGAAGAAATATATATGCTTCAACCAGAAGGTTTCGAGGAACAAGGAAAAGAAGATATGGTTTGCAGACTGATCAAATCTCTCTACGGTCTCAAACAAGCACCTCGATGCTGGTATAAGAGATTTGACTCCTTCATAATGAGTCTTGGCTACAACAGGCTATATTCAGATCCTTGTGCATATTTCAAGAGATTTGGCGATGACGATTTCATCATGTTGCTGTTGTACGTCGACGATATGCTGGTGGCAGGACCCAACAAAGGTCGTATCGCCGACTTAAAGACTCAACTGGCTAGTGAATTCGAAATGAAGGACTTGGGCCAGCAAACAAAATCCTTGGCGTGCAAATTTCTCGAGACAGAAGCAAGCGGAAGATTGGCTTTCCCAAAAGAATTATTTGAAGAAAATTCTGCGAAGGTTCAACATGCAAGATAGTAAGCCAATATCTACTCCTCTTGCTGCTAATTTCAAGCTATCATCCGAGATGTGTCCTACCGATGAAGACGAGAGGATAGAGATGTCTCGACTGCCATATGCATCGGCAGTAGGAAGTCTAATGTTCGCAATGATCTGTACCAGACCAGACATTGCCCATGCAGTGGGAGTTGTTAGCCGATACATGTCCAGCCCTGGTCGGGAGCACTGGAGTGCTGTTAAGAGGATTCTCAGATATATCAAAGGAACCTCGGACCTTGCCTTATGTTACGGAGGTACAGATTTTACTGTCCATGGTTTTGTTGATGCAGATTATGCAGGTGAACTTGATAAAAGTAGATCCACAACCGGATACGTGTTCAATCTTGCTGGCGGTGCTGTAAGCTGGGTTTCAAAACTGCAGTCCATTGTTGTAACGTCAACAACGGAAGCAGAATATGTCGCAGCTACGCAAGCCAGTAAAGAGGCAATATGGTTGAAGATGTTGCTGGAAGAACTCGGCCACAAACATGAGAATATTGTTCTCTATTGTGATAGTCAGAGTGCGTTGCATCTTGCAAGGAATCCAGCATATCATTCAAGAACCAAACACATCCGGGTCCAATACCACTTTGTTCGTGAACAAGTGGAAGAGGAACAGTGGACATGCAAAAAGTTCACACTGCGGATAATCTGGCAGACTACATGACCAACGCAATTCCTGTGGACAAGTTTATATGGTGTCGTTCATCCTGTTGATTGATCGAACATATGTGACGTGTAAAGGCGAGCTAGGAGAATGGTGTGAAGATCTGATTGCGCTTCAATCAAATCTTCAAGTGGGAGATTGTCGACATTAATTATTCAAAGCCACATGGGAGTTGGGTCAAAGGTTTTTTAGTATAAGAAGAATTAATTTTTATTAAATGATGACATAAGGGCTTAGGTAATTAAGCTCTTTCATACGCCTATAAATAGGCAGTATTAGAGCAAAAGAAATACACACCAAAAACTAGAATAAAAGCATAAGAGAGAGGGAGAAAAAAAATAGAGGGTTTGTTCGGTATTTGCTCCAACTATAAAGAGGATAGTGAGTGTTTTCTCCCTTTATAGATTGAGAGGTTGTAACCCCTGTTTTTACCCCAGTAATAAATTTCTACCTCGCCCGTGGTTTTTTACCCCAAGTTAAAAAGGGGTTTTCCACGTAAATTCCCGTGTTCCTTTTATCCTCACAGTTATTTCCAATTTCGTTAAGCTGTCCATTTCGCAACAAAAACCTCCATTGATGATTAGGTCGACGTTATACCGAGCTAACGACTATCGATCGAAAACTACTACAATACATACATTGTTCATAGAGAACTGTTAAGGGATTTTGTGAAAGAAAGGTTTGGATTTGTTCTTATTTTATTTTTCTTATTGTCAAGTATACTTTAGGTTGCTCTTTTCATCAGCATTTCTTTACTTCTGTTCGTGTAAACCTTTTCTTTAAAACCTTTTCTTTACGTAAAACTGTATCTATCAAAAGATCATATATGTGATTTTTTTTTATCTTCCGTTGAATTTTCCGGTGTGATGTTAATGTAGTATTTTTTAGGGTAATTATACAGTTTCCATCTAATAGGAATCTTCACTACGATCAAGGTCTTGGCTTTAGTTGTCAAAATTGAGGTTTGAAGATATCACATAGATCGAAATTTTTTCTGAATATCAAATACTTTGGCAGGCTATTGCTCTAGCTCCCCCGACATTAAAAGAACTAGAAATATCTGCACACTCTATACGTGTGCTTAAAATATAATTGTTCTAATTTTAGTTTTGAAATTTATAATTTACTTAGATGAAATATATTATTTATATATAGAAGGAAAATAATGATTAGGGGTACAAGTATACTAACTAAAAATTGAGGGATTAAATATGATACTTATTTAATTAATGAAATTAGAATAAAGAAGTTAAACTGGATATATTGGCAGACCAAATTATCAGTTAATAGCGACCCCTCACCCTTAATATAATAGTATAGATATTATTGACTATAATTTGTTTTTATTTATTTATTGGTTGAGCTTACTAATTGGATAATTCGAGAACGATGTATCTGCAATTTATGGTGGCACGAATAATTTGTTAATTTATGTATTCATCGTGTAGTTACAGTACGATATATAAGATATTTTTAATCAAATGATCGAAGTTATAATAACACAATATATCAATATATTCATCCCAAGGCACACAATCATAGTCTTCAAAAATGCTTTTTTTGTTAAGTAGGATTAGTTTTGTATGAATTAAAAAAAAAAAAGATTCTTAGTTTTTTATTTGAAAAAAGGGATTGGGTATCCCAAAAACCACGTGTTTAATCAATTTTGATCCGCTCGACTCAAATTAATGTCGAAAGAGACGTTAATCGATGGTTCGTGATTATTCAACGGATAAATGCTAATCCGAGTGAATTTTCATGTTTTTGAGCCTGAAATCGACGTTTTTGAATAGAAAATGATTTCTTCAAATTTTTATTCGAATTATTCGAACTCGAATTGTGTAATTCGAATAAGATTCGAGTAGAAAACCAACCTTTTTATTCGAATAAAAAAATTTGAATTAAATTCGAATTTAATTTTTTATTCGAATTTATTCGAATTCGAATAGGTTAATTTGAAAATTTATTCTAATATAATTCGAATTTTTTTAGTACAAATAAAGGCTTTTTAAGTTGGGGTATTTATGTAATCTTCTGTCCAATCCTTCTGTTTAATAAAAATAGAAGGCGGTGCCTCCTGTTAAATTAACCCCGTCAAAAATCCATAAATTGATGTTTTTTCAAGAATTTTAAAAAGGTGAATATAGAGTAAAATACTCAATTGTATAAAAAATTTGCAAGTCAGCACCCATGTCAGAAATTTTTTCAAATAAGTACCCATTCGACTGTGCGCACCATTTTCCCAGTCCTGGCGCTTTTTATATGTGTATTGGATACCACGTTACGCATCTATATGGTACCTATATACGTTCCATACGGTAACTTGGAGGCAAGCTATATGGTGGTACCATTTTTTAGCTGTATTATGTACCACAATACGTTTCTCTATGGTACCTAAATGTGTGATATGATGTACCTTGCGGCGGGGAGCTACTAATGTCCAAGAAATTTATTCCGACAGGTACCTATATAAAAGCATACTGACAGGGTACTGGTTTGCTAATTTTTTATATTAATGTGTATTTTTATGTAAAATTCCCTTTTATAAAATCCATATTATTATTTTAAATTGAGACTAATTACATGCAGTCAATCAGTACGCTCAATATAATAACGTAATCATTATTTTTAGGATATAGAAATAAAAAGCTGAGCAGAAAATCGCGTAATTAATAAAAAATTGTAAAAAATGTAAAATAGCAAATAAAGTGAAGGCGCGATACCAAATTTTGCAATGGTTGCGTTTACTTGATCGAATAAAGCAAGATCAGATAATATTATCACACCTAATAGTGTTCACTGTAAATAATGTTCAACGGTACAAAGCCCGCTATAATACATCGGCCCGCTATTATTATCTAACAAACCCGGTACAATTTATTCGATGGGCTGAGGTAAATAGAATACACAAAAAGAAGACATGCCTACAAAATAAGTTATTTTTTATTTCAACGTATAATTATTTTATTGTCTAGTCGATAATACCTAGCGGGATTCGAATCCCGAGCACACTATTTTATCGGAAGGCACTCTTATAAATTTTAGTCGTATTCTCTTAATCTCTCGTTGATTTAGGATTGATCTGTTAGGATAGGTCGTAGTATAAACAATCTGCACACCTTATTTAGGCGTCGATAGGTCATTACTAGTAACAAGTTTATTCCTCGTGTTCGATACTCGTTTACTCACCTTACTACACTACAAACAATAGGTCCACTACCCGTCGCACGTCGGTGATAGTAACTACGTATATGTTTCATTTATCACTTGTCGCACCTGCACTTTACATTAGTACACCGCGTGTCGATTAAGTTTTTGTACAAGTGCCCGTCTGGAAACTTGTCCTGAATTTCTTTGTCGTCCTTGTTATAAATTTCGGACTCCTCGTCGAGAGAGGTGATCCGCCGCCAATTTTTCTACGCCTTTCTTGTCTTCGATCTCTATGTCGAACTCTTGAAGGAGTAGGATCCACCTTAACAGTCAGCTTGGCATCCGGCTTTGCTATCAAATACTTAAGGGTAGAGTGGTCAGTAAAAACAGTAACTTTTGATAGGATAAGATATGACCTGGATTTACCGAAGGCGAATACGACGGCTAACAACTCTTTTTCAGTGGTCGTGTAATTGGCTTGAGTAGCGTCTAACTTCTTGCTCGCGTAGTAGATCGGCCCAAAGTGGTTGTCCTTGCACTGCCCCAACTGCATAATCACTAACATCACACATTAGTCCAAAGGGCAGCCCCGAGTCGGGGGCGACCATAATAGGTGCTGCGATAAGTCGCTCCTTAAGTAAGTTAAAAGCATGCAAGCACTCATCATTAAACTCAAACGGAGCATCTTTTCCTAGTACTCGAGACATGGGTCGTGTAATCTTAGAAAAATCTTTAATAAGCCTACGATAAAACCCAGCATGTCCTAGAAATCTCCTAATCGACTTAACATTCGAGGGAACGGGAAATTTTTATATAGTTTCTAACTTAGCTCGGTCAACTTCCATTCCTTTAGAGGAAATCGTATGGCCTAGAACTATGCCTTCTCGGACCATGAAGTGGCACTTTTCCCAATTAAGTGTCAAGTTCGTTTCCTCGCATCGTGCGAGTACGAGCTTCAAATTGGATAAACATACATCAAACGATGACCCAAGACAGAAAAATCATCCATGAATACCTCCATTACCTCACCTACTAGCTCGTCGAATATGGCCATCATGCATCTCTGAAAGGTGGTTGGGGCATTGCAAAGACCGAATGGCATCCTTCGGTATGCGAACGTCCCGAACGGGCATGTGAATATGGTCTTCTCTTGGTCTTCAGGCGCTATCGGAATCTGCAGGTATCTAGTGGCGTCGTTCAACTTCCTATGGTCGATACAGACGCGCCACCCAGTCACGGTCCTTGTCGGAATTAGTCCGTTCTTCTCGTTGGCGTCTACAGTCATGCCTCTCTTCTTTGGACCACTTGGACCAGACTGACCCATGCACTGTCTATAATGGGGTAGATCATCCCTACGTCTAATAGCTTAATCACCTCCATCTTCACAACGTCCTTCATATTGGGATTGCGTCTCCTTTGACGCTGAGCGACCAGCTTGAACTCGTCCTCCATGAGGATCTTGCGCGTACAGTAGCTCGGGTTAATACCCCTTACGTCGGATATCTTCCATGCCAAGGCCTTCTTATGCACTCTCCACACGTCCAAGAGCTGGCCCTCCGTTGCTGCTGAGAAATGCGTACTCGAGGTGGGCAGCGGCTTCGACTCTAGGACTGGTGGCTCTTCGACTGAGCTCTTTTCCTTATCCTCTTCGCTGCTTTTGTCGACCTCCTCCTCACACTCGTCCATCGCCATAATCGTTCTTGTGTCCTCCTCGCTCAGAACCTGTGACAGACCATGCACAAAAAAGAGAAAATCATGCTCAAAAGCGTCTAGATAATAACATTTATCATCATACTCCTTACTCTTTTTCATCGAATCAGCCATACGAAACGTAACTTTTTCACCATTACGTCAAAGTTAACGTCCCATTCCTAACATCTATCATGGTCTCTCCTATATAGCTAAGAACGGTCTTCCTAGAATCAACGGAACATTATCATCTTTCTCCATGTCTAAGATAACGAAATCAGCAGGAATCACGAACTTATAACTTAAACATCCTCGATGACACCTCGAGGGTACTTTAACAATCTCTCAGCTAACTACAAACTCATCCTAGTGGATCGCGGGCACCTAGTCCTAGGCGCTCAAACATGGAATATGGCATAAGATTAATGCTAGCACCTAGATCAGCTAAGGCTCGCTCAACTACTAAATCGCCTATAAGACAAGGAATAGTAAAACTTCCTGGGTCCTTAAGCTTCTTTGGTAGCTTGCTTTGGAGTATCGCCGAACACTCTCCTCGTAGGCATACTATGGAAACATGTTCGAGCTTCCTTCTGTTTGTCAGCAGGTCCTTCAGGAACTTCGCGAAGCTGGGCATCTGCGTAATAGCTTCAACAAACGGTAAGTTAGTATGTAACTCTTACACATACTCGTAAATTTACCGAACTGCGCCTCATCCTTGTCTTTCTTCAATCGAGCTGGATAAGGAACCTCCGGCTGGTATGGCTTCACTGGTGGCCGCTGGATCTCCTTCGCATTTTCCTTTTTGGGCTCAACCTTCTCCTTCTCACCTTCGGTCGTCTCGACATCGTCGCCTCTGATTTCCTCCACCTCAGACTCGTCATGGCTCTTGAAGTTGGCGTTCTCCTTCGCCTTCTTCTTGACGGGCACTTCTTGCAATTCTCGTCTGTTCCTCAAGGTCACTACCTTGCAATACTCCTTTAGATTCGGCTCGGTGTAGCTTGGGAGCAATCCCTGAGTACGCCCCGCCAATTGTTTCGCCATCTAGCCCACTTGTTGCTCCAGCTTCTTGCGTGAGGCATCAGTGTTCTGGGCACATACGTCGTTTGCTTCCATATACTCCTCCATCTTTGTCATCCAAATCTCGTAGGCCGCGATGGTGTTGCTGAAATTCGTGAGGAGCGTCTTCATCATGTCCTTCATCTCCTTCATAGCGTCAAATCCTGAGCCCACGGGCGCATTCTGGTACGGTCATGGCGCTCCGTTATGGAAACCGAAGTGTCTAGGTTGAAATCCTGGGGGTCCTTGCCCCTGGTGGTTCTGATTACCATACCCAAGTTGGGACGCGCTCGAGGCTAGTAACTTCGCTGGCCACATCGGTAATTTCCCATGTAGCCTGCATGTTCTAGGGGTTGCCCGAGTTGGCATTCGGACGTCTCGTGGGCTGCGCCACAAATTCCACACAACGGTATGTATGGCGTATGATGCGTCGGTGCGGTGGTCGTCACGTCGTTGACGGGCTGTGTCTGCCCGGATTTGGAAGTAGTGCACCAATCACAATCCGCAACTGAGAATTCATCGCCGCGATTTGTTGCTGGAGTGCCTCGAATTTGGTATTCGTGGTCGTCTCCTCACTCACTTCGAACACGCCTGGCGTCTTCATCCTCGTATTACCCCTCATGAAATTGTTCCTCGAGTAGTCCTTGATCAGGTTCCAAGCATCGATCGGATTTAGCTTCACGAGCCCTCCTCCTACGGCTCCGTCTAGCATGTTAACGGTCTGATCATTGAGCCCCTCGTGGAATCGGTTGATCTGGGCTGCCTTCGACATCCCATGTTGCGGGCACTTCTTCAGTAGTGCCTTGTATTGTTCTCATACCTCGTAGAGATTTTCTGAATCCTTCTGGTGGAAAAAGGAGATCTCCATCTTCAACCTTTGACAATGGGAAGTAATAGCCAATGAAAGCGGCTCGCGGCTCTTTCCAAGTAGTGATTGATCTGAGCGGCAACATTTCTGACCAGTCCTTTGCCCTGAACTTGAGTGAGAATGGGAACAACATAAGCTTGATTGCATCACTCGACACCCCATTAACTTGATGGTGTCTGTCACTATCAGAAAGGCCTTCAGGTGCAAGTAAGGATTGTCGTCTGGGTTGCCTTTGAACTGGGCCGCCTAGAAAATCATCTGAAGCTAAGAATGCTTCAGCTCGAAGTTGTTGTTCTCGATCGGCGGAATAACGATTGTCGACTGCATACCGCCTAGTGCGGCATTCTTGAGCAGATCTTGTAGCGATTGCTCCTCATCTGGTACATTATGGACATGTACTCTATGGTCCGCCATATTTTCTTCTGTCTCCGATCTATCTACGTACGTCTCCTCTCGAAAGTTTTCTGCATATCCTGGGAGCTGTCCTCTGAGTAACTGACTAAAGCATCTTGCGAGTTACTGGTCGTTGCTTCGGAATAGTATCTGAGTTGCCTTCGTAGCTTACGTTTCAAATCTGGATCTCCTTTAACAATGGGACCTGATGGATGGCTTCGGGTCATTCACTGCTGAATCGTACCTTCAATAAGCGAAAATAAAATTTGCAAAGAAACAAATCAACACGTCGACGAAACAACGGAATAAAATATTGTAGAAGCACAAATAATGCAATAGGGAAAAGTAAGAAAACGACAAAGAAAGGTGGCTAAAGCAACGAACTACGGTGTTCCTAATATCAGTCTATTCCCCGAAAACAGTGCCAAAAACTTGATCGACACGCAGTGTACTAATGTAAAGTGCAGGTGCGACAAGTGAAAAATAAAATGAATACATAGTTACTATCACCGACGTGCGATAGGCAGTGGACCTATCATTTGTAGTGCAGTAAGGTGAGTAAACGAGTATCGAACACGATAAAACTTGATTACTAGTAATGACCTATCGACTCGATATTTAGCCTAAATTAGGTGTGCAGATTGTTTATACTACGAACTATCCTAACTGATCAATCCTAAATCAACGAGAGATTAAGAGAATACGACTAAAACTGATAAGAGTGCTTCTAAAATAGTGTGCTCGAGATTCGAATCCCGCTAGGTACTATCGACTAAGACAATAAAATGTAGTTGCTACGTGATTTTCGACTAAATCACAATAATTTCCTACCCACTCATGAATTTTTTATCGCCCCAGACGCTCGCGGGGATCTAAGATTCAATAATTACCAACGGCGAGGATCGAGTATTTGCTTTCGCCCTAGACAATTTTCCACACATTCACTTTAACACATAGACATATTAAAGAAAAGAAACACTTCCATAGATAGATAAATAGTCAAAACACATGAGTCACGATAAATATATGTCTTAAATACGAATTAACGTAGCGTTCATTTACTCCCAAACACAGAGGGAATTTAGCTACTCATAATTTACTAATAAGCAACAAAAGAGAACGAAGATAGAGAATTCATATTCCTTCCTACTGATGAATCTGGGATGGTCGTGTGGATTCGTTATTGATATGTTACCTTCACTCCGAGAAATCTTTCCCTGTTCTTTACCGCTTTTTTTCATCTCTGGTTGATTAGGGTTGAGTTCTGATAAGTCCCTCTTTCCGAGTCGAAATCGGGCTTCTATATGACTTTCGCTATCTTCACGGCCTAGGACATGGGCCTTGACGGCCGTGATGTTGGCTTAACCCTTGCTTCGTCTTTCTGCCAAGAGTCACGGCCTCGTGCTTGGACATTCATGGCCGTGAACGTCTTTGCCTCGGCCCTCTGCCGTGGTTCACGGTTTGGTGCACTTCCATCCGCGCCCGTGATGTTCTTCTACTTAGATTTCGTCGCTCACTGCTCATCGTAACGGCCTAGTGTAACACACTTCACGGCCGTGACTGTCTCTGGGTTTGGCTTCTGTCCCTTGTCACGGCCTGATGCACGGGGCGTCATTGTCGTGACGCCTTCCTGTTTTCACCGTACTTGCTCCGTTTTGCCTCGTTTTTCGCTCCTATTCGCTCGATAGCCGTCCTAAGGTCATTCAATGACAAAATAAGTATAAATAGAGTGATTAAGTGCATAAAATGATTACAAAAAGTATATACAAACCCAATTATATACTACAATAAACGTATTAAAATACGTTTATCATATATATTTGGACTAGTGGCGATTTCGGGATACTTTAGTTAAGCTGAGCATTTTTGGTCCTTTAAGTCTAATAAAAAGAGCAATTTAAGGACAATTTAGCCGGAATTATCACGTGTGCGGCATGCACCGATATCGATGATTTGGACCCATTTTTTTCTCTATCATACAACTAAGCGCAACCTATGTAACGACAAACAATAAATCATAAGAATAATCCAATCATAATAACAATAATTATTAAGTAAAAAAACCTATCTTCAACAATGAGCAACAACACTATCTTGATAGTCGAATTTTTTTCTCCAAATTTCTTCTTCCAATACTCTGTCAGAATCGAGCATGTAACCCAAACAAATCGAGTCATTCACACCGATAAAGCATGCACCCACGTTCCCTGTAACTTCATTTCTTTACCATCATAACTTTAGGGTTCACGTGGGAAAAGGTCTCAATGTCTTCATCCAAAGCGGCTTGAATTGCCATTGTATCAGTCCCCTGAGATTGAGAACTTGATGGTCGGAAAAGAATCATGGTTGACTGTGGACAAGCCCGTCGGGCCACGGGCTCCAGCGGTGCGGGCCGCAGCAGGCCCATTGTTATATAAAATATTAATGTTTATATTAAATAATAGATGTAAAAATTAAGTTTAGTAAATAATGCATTATTAAAGGGTTAGGATTAAATAATGCATTACAAAAGAGTTAGGATTAAATTACTGATAGTTTCGAACTACTTTTCCCTTTTTCCTCTTTTATTAAAATTTGTTCTCTATTTTTTCTTTTCATTCAGACAGGGTAAGCTTCAGTCCCGCAGCCCGCGTGAGGGGCTGTCCCTTTCTCAGGCCCGCCAATTGGCAGGCTTTGGCGGGTAACGGGCTCGTTTGACAGATCTAGTTTGACAGATCTAGTTTGAATTATGCAAGCTTTCTAATTAAATAAGTTTATATTTCAAATTTAAAATATAAATTAAATACTTATTAACATTAAAATCGTCTTTGCTTTAACTGGCAAGTATTTATCCAATGTTAGTGTACATATTAATTAAATTATTAACTTTGAAACTCCTTTTTTCCTTTTTACATGGGGTATATAATTGGTAAGTAATTAATGTTACTATGTCTCTACCTATTAATTAGACGGATGCAAATAGAAAAAAGTGGGTGCCAATAGAATTACCCATATAAAAATATAAATTAACTTGATATATTTGCACATATATAGAATGTGTTATATATACTAGTATATAATAGAATAGATAAAGTGTAGATGTTTCAATCCATAAATAGGTTGTTTGAGTGGGGATACTCTACGAGAGAATGACACAAATATTGTTTTTTAATAGTGCTATTACAAAAGTATATAACTTATTTACCTATTACAAATCTAATCAACTTTTCATTTTAATTACTATTATTTTTAGTTTCACCACAATCTTTTTCGCCATAATTATCTCAAATTGTCTAACATATTTATCGATAATTATAATTTTAACCATTCTTTTTAATAACTTTCATGAACTAAGAAATCTCATTTTCAACTTAGCAATGAACAATACTGGTGATTTAAATTCGAAGATATTAACTAAGAAAATAACATCCATATAAAGCATTTAATATAAGAATATATTCCATTTTATATTGTAATAATTTATTATTATTTTTGTTGTTAAAGTTATTATTATTACTATTTTATTATTATTATTATTATTATTACTATTATTTATTATTATTATTATTATTTTATTATTGTGTTGTTGTTTTGTTGAATTCCCGTTACTCTATTTTCGTTCAGCTTTGCAGGCATTTTAAAATTGATCCATTTGAATATTTTCCAAATGATTTGAGATATTGGAGACAACATATTCTTATCAGTTTGAGTGTTCTAGATGAGTCACGTTGGAAGGCTCATATTCATCTGTACATAATCCTTATTTACGTCCGGAGAGAAAGGTCGGACGTAAGCAATCGCGAAGATATCCATGGGAAATGGATCGAATGTCTCACAAGGAAAAACGCAAGGGAAAACTATGATGAGTTGTGATAAAAAAATTTAGGAAATGATTGTTGCTAATAATACTTATTTGAACAATCTATGGACTATTACATTTTTTCATCAGTTTTTTTCGTTTGTTAATGCGTCAACAATATTTCTTAATATATATTCCAAGATGGTGTGACTGGTTTCGATGGTTAATGGAGCGAATGAGAAAATAATAAGTAAAAAATTATTTTGAGATAAAAATATAATTAACAGCAATTGTTTTACTTATTTGGATAATAATAGAGATAATTGTAATTTAAAACAATTTTGTGGTGAAAACTGAAAATAATATTAGTGTAAATTGAAAAAGCGGATTGGTTTCGTAATAGGGTGAGAAAGTTATATACTTCTATAATAGCACTATTAAAAATAACACTATTTGTGTTATTCTCTCGATCCCGATATTCTATTGTTGTAAATCCATAAATGCAGTTAATTGTAATTATCATTACGGGATTGGATTATCTCACTCGGAAATATAATTATTCCTTTTTAAGGTGTACACTTTTGTTATAATCATATATATATATATATATATATATAAGTTCGTAGATCTCTTCGAACATAACCCTATATGGGCGTTTAATTACGGAAATTGCCACCCCTATAGCCGACTGATATGTGACACGTCAGCTGTTAATGAGGGGCTTAAAGTGATTAAAAAAGTAGTTAAAATAATGTCCGTTTTAGGCTTATGTGTGAGTTGTATTACATAAGTGGCATCATAAATGCAATTTTTACTCACTGATCTATGGACGATCTTTTTATTATGCATTTTTTATTCAATTTTATAATATGATTTATATGGGTTTTTTTATTCATTTTAATCTGATTTGTGGTCGGTGGAATTTCATAGGTCGAAAGACCAAGGGTCAGGTCGGATGAAAGTGTTATTTATATGCTCTGTCTGACGGTTTGTTGTTGTCGGGGTTGTTTCGCATTTCCACTTTGCTTATCGTCTCTCTGTATGTTTGTATTTGTTTATTGTTGCAGGTTTCGAGCTATGTTACAGTCGTGCAGCGTCCTACGGGTTTGAAGAGTATCTAATGGACTTGGAATAGAAATTGATACAGCCGTGTAGTTACCTCTCCACTGTTGACGCTCGTACATGGTTTTGCAGTTGAAAGAATATCTTTTAAGGTTGGTTGGTGTTTAGTAATGATACAGTCGTGCCGTTATCATCCCATTGGTGTTGTTGAGGTTGTTTTGCATTCCGATTTGTTTATCGTCCACCTGTATGCTTGTATTTGTTTATTACCGATTTGTCGCACCATGTATGTTTGTATTTGTTTATCGTCTCAGGTATGAAGCTATTTTACAGTTGTGCCAGTTCCTACGGGCTTGAAGAGTATCTACTGGATTTGTAATAGAATTTGACACAGTCGTGTAGTTGTCTTTCCACTGCTCATGGCGGTTTGACATTTTTGAGTTATCATCATTGTTGTTTTGTAATGATAAAGTCGTGGAGTTGGTTTGAATGTCTTGCAGGTACGCATTCAACTTTCAGATCTAAGGTTTGTTTATGCATTCTGTTTTGTTTATATTTGTCTATCGTGGCAGGTGCAAGAGGTAAACATTGATATCTTAGATTTCATGTTTGTTTGTATTTGTTGATTGTTTTGTTTATCGTTGCACTAATTGTTGTTGTTTTCCTAACGGCCTTGCAGATTCCTATAGGTGTAAAGAGTGGCTATTTGAGATATAGTATCATTGGAATGTTTTCGTCTTCTGTTTTGTTTATATTTGTAAATCGTGGCCGTTGCAACAGGTTGGCATTGATATCTTATATTTCAAGTTTGTTTGTATTTGTTGATTGTTTTGTTTATCGTTGCACTAATTGTTGGTTTTTCAGAAGCCTCGCAGATTTCTACTGGTGTAAAGAGTGTCCATCTGAGATGTAGGATAATTGAAATGTTTTCGTCTTCTATACGTACGACTGAATAATGTATTGTTCTTGGAAGGGTTTAATGTTGTATAATCTATTTGATCTAGGATTTGTTCTTCGAGGGTCCAGTGTTGTTTATATGATCTAGCTTAGAGTTCGGGATTGCATCATTGTAATGGTTTCGTCTTATACATGCGGCTGAATCGAATGTATTTGTTATTCAATTGGTTCTATAATGTATTGTTGTTCTTCGAAGGGTTTAGTGTTGTGCAATGTATTGGTTCTTCGATTTATTATTTGATTTGTTAAACAAAATACATGGAGGATAAATTTCGCGCAATCACACTTGCAATGATACGTAAGAGGTCGTTTGATGCATGGCACGGGTTGTTCAACGATGCATGTATTTTTTAGTGTTGTACACTGTATTTGTTCTCCGATTTATTATTCGATTTGTTTAAAAAAACATGGACGATAAATTTTCCAGCCATTTTAATTGCAATGAGTTTGTCAATAATGTTACATAAGAGGTCATTTAAGATGTATCACGGGTTGTTTAATGATACATGTATGTATTTAACAAATCGAACAACGATACATTATGAAAGAACGTTAAACAGTTCAAAAAATTTTGTAGTTCAAAGGTTTTGCTATAACCGTTTCGTATTATCACTAAATTGATTTAGTAAAGTCACTATAATTGCATTAGACGACCGTTCAAAGGATTTTGTAGTTCAAAGGTCTGGCTACAATCGATCCGTATTATCACTGTATTGATTTAGTAGAGTTACTGTAATTGCATTAAACGTATTAATCAATGAGCGAATGCAATACATCACACCATGTAAATTTACCCCGTTGGAATCTTTTTGCACGCCTGAAATCACGCGCAGTCGTGCATTTTGGGAAATGGTGAAGTTCATTATAAATCTTCGTCACTATGGAACAACGTTAAACCGTTCAAAGAATTTTGTAGTTCAAAGGTTTTGCTATAATCGTTTCGTATTATCATTATATTGATTTAGTAAAGTTGCTATAATTGCATTAGACGACCGTTCAAAGGATTTTGTAGTTCAAAGGTTTGGTTACAATCGATTCGTAGTATCACTGTATTGATTTAGTAGAATTACTATAATTGCATTAAACGTATTAATGAATGAGCGACTGCATTACATCACGCCGTGTAAATTTACCCTATCGGAATTTTTTTGCACGCCTGAAATCAAGCGCAGCCGTGCATTTTGAGAAAATGAGAAGTTCATTATAAATCGTTGTCACTATGGAACAACGTTAAACCGTTCAAAGAATTTAGTAGTTCAAAGGTTTTGCTATAATCATCCCGTATTATATATTGATTTGGTAAAGCTGCTATAATTGCACTAGATGACCGTTCAAAGGATTTTGTAGTTCAAAGGTTTGGCTACAGTCGATTCGTATTATCATTTTATTGATTTAGTCGAGTTACTATAATTGCATTAAACACATTAATGAGTGAGCGACTGCAATACACCACGCCATGTAAATTTACCCTATTGAAATCTTTTTACAAGATTGAAATGAAGCGCAGTCGTGCATTTTGGGAAAATGTGAAGTTCATTATAAATCTTTGTCACTATTGTGAAATAAAATCTTTCTATGATTGGAGAATTCATTTGCGTAGTAAATATGTGGAACATGTGAAGTTTATTGTAAATCTTTGGGCGAATTTTATGGTTGTAGATTTTTCATCAGACGGAGTTGGAATGCTGACGCATTTAAATTGACAATAAATCGTTTCGTATTTATCATTATGTCGATTTACTTAAGTTACTACAATTGTATTAAACTCAAAGCTGAATTTCCTAATTAGGGTTGGATTGGATCATTGTAGGGGTTTCGTCTTATACATGCGGCTGAATCGAATGTATTTGTTATTCAATTTGTTCCATAATGTATTGTTGTTCTTCGAAGGGTTTACTGTTGTTTAATGTATTTGTTCTTCGATCTATTATTTGATTTGTTACAAAAAACATGGAGGATAAAATTTCGCGCAATCACACTTGCAATGATACGTAAGAGGTCGTTTGATACATGGTACGCGTTGTTCAACGATGCATGTATTTTTTAGTGTTGTATACTTTATTTGTTGTTCGATTTATTGTTCGATTTGTTTAAAAAATACATGCACGATAAATTTTTCAGCCATTTTAATTGCAATGAGTTTGTCAATAATGATACATAAGGGTTCGTTTAAGATGTAGCACGGGTTGTTTAATGATACATGTATGTATTTGACAAATCGAACAACGATACATTATGGAACAACGTTAAACCGTTAAAAGAATTTTGTAGTTCGAAGGTTTTGCTATAATCGTTTCGTATTATCATTATATTGATTTAGTAAAGTTGCTATAATTGCATTAGGCGACCGTTCAAAGGATTTTGTAGTTCAAAGGTTTGGCTACAATTGATTCGTATTATCAATGTATTGATTTACTAGAGTTACAATAATTGCATTAAACGCATTAATGAGCGAGCGACTGCAATACATCACGCCATGTAAATTTACCCTATTGAAATCTTTTTGCCGACTGAAATGAAGCGCAGTCGTGCATTTTGGGAAAATGTGAAGTTCATTATAATCTTTGTCACTACTGTGAAGTAAAATCTTTCTGTGATACATAGTAAATCTGTGGAAAATGTGAAGTTTATTGTAAATCTTTGGCCGAATTTTATGGATGTAAATTTTTTATCAGACGGAGTTGCAATGCTAATGTGTTTAAGATGACAATAAATCGTTTTCGTATTTATTATTATATCGATTTACTAAAGTTACTATATTTGTATTAAACTCAATTATGACTTGCAATGAATCATTGTAGGGGTTTCGTGTCATACATGCGGCTGAATCGAATGTATTTGTTATTCAATTTGTTCCATAATGTATTGTTGTTCTTCGAAGGGTTTATTGTTGTTTAATGTATTTGTTCTTCGATTTATTATTTGATTTGTTACAAAAAAACATGGAGGACAAAATTTCGCGCAATCACACTTGCAATGATACGTAAGAGGTCGTTTGAAACATGGTACGGGTTCAACGATGCATGTATTTTTAGTGTTGTATACTGTATTTGTTCTTCGATTTATTGTTCGATTTGTTTAAAAAATACATGGACGATCAATTTTTCAGGCATTTTAATTGATGTGAGTTAGTCAACAATGATACATAAAAGGTCATTTAAGATGTAGCACGAGTTGTTTAATGATACTTGTATGTATTTCACAAATCGAACAACGATACATTATGGAACAACGTTAAACCGATCAAAGAATTTTGTAGTTCGAAGGTTTTGCTAAAATCCTTTTGTATGATCATTATAATGATTCAGTAAAGTTGCTATAATTGCATTAGACGACCGTTCCAAGGATTTTGTAGTTCAAAGATTTGGCTACAATCGATTGCTATTATCAATGTATTGATTTAGTAGAGTTACTATAATTGTATTAAACGCATTAATGAGTGAGCTCAATACATCACGCCATGTAAATTTACCCTATTGAAATCTTTTTGCCGACTGAAATGAAGCGCAGTCGTGCATTTTGGGAAATTGTGACTTTCATTATAAATCTTTGTCACTATTGTGAAGTAAAATCTTTCTATGATGGAGAACTCACTCGCATGGTAAATCTGTGCAAAATGTGAAGTTTATTGTAAATCTTTGGCCGAATTTTATGGATGTAGATTTTTTATCAGACGGAGTTGGAATGCTAATGTGTTTAAGTTGACAATAAATCGTTTTCGTATTTATCATTATATCGATTTACTAAAGTTACTATAATGGTATTAAACTCATTGATGACTTTCTTAATTAGGGTCGGATTGGATCATTGTAGGGGTTTCATCTTATACATGCGGCTGAATCGAATGTATTTGCAATTTGTTCTATAATGTATTGTTGTTCTTCGAAGAGTTTAGTGTTGTGTAATGTATTTGTTCTTCAATTTATTATTTGATTTGTTAAAAAATACATGGAGGATAAAAGTTCCCGCAATCACACTTGCAATGATACGTAAGAGGTCGTTCGATATATGGTAAGGGTTGTTCAACGATGCATGTATTTTTTAGTGTTGTACACTGTATTTGTTCTTCGATTTGTTTAAAAAATACATGGACGATAAATTTTCAGCCATTTTAATTGCAATGAGTTTGTCAATAAATGATACATAAGGGGAAGTTTAAGATGTAGCACGGGTTGTTTAATGATACATGTATGTATTTAGCAAATCGAACAACGATACATTATGGAACAACGTTAAACCGTTCAAGAATTTTGTAGTTCAAAGGTTTTCCTATAATCGTTTCGAATTATCATATTGATTTCGTAAAGTTGCTATAATTGCATTAGACGACCGTTCAAAGGATTTTGTAGTTCCACGGTTTTCCTATTATCATTTCGTATTATCATTATATTGATTTAGTAAAGTTGCTATAATTGCATTAGACGACCGTTCAAATGATTTTGTAGTTCAAAGGTTTGGCTACAATCGATTCGTATTATTATTTTATTGATTTAGTAGAGTTCCTATAATTGCATTAAACGCATTAATGGGTGAGCGACTGCAATACATCAAGCCATGTAAAGTTACCCTATCGAAATCTTTTTGCACGACTGGAATGAAGCGCAGTCGTGTAATTTGGGAAAATGTGAAGTTCTTTATAAATCTGTCACTATTGCGAAATAAAATTTTTCTATGATTGGAGAATTCATTCGCGTAGTAAATCTGTGGAAAATGTGAAGTTTATTGTAAACCTTTGGCCGAATTTTATGGATGTAGATTTTTTATCAGACGGAGTTGGAATAGTTGACAATAAATCGTTTCGTATTTATCATTATATCGATATACTAAAGTTACTATAATTGTATTAAACTCATTGATGACTTTCCTAATTAGGGTCGGATTGGATCATCGTATGGGTTTCGTCTCATACATGCATGCGGCTGAATCGAATGTATTTGTTGTTCAATTTGTTCCATAATGTATTGTTGTTCTTCGAAGGGTTTAGTGTTGTTTAGTGTATTTGTTCTTCGATTTGTTATTTGATTTGTTAAAAAAAATACACGGAGGATAAAATTTCGCACAAACTTGCAATGATACCTAAGAGGTCGTTTGATACATGGTACGGGTTGTTCAACGTTGCATGTATTTTTTAGTGTAGTACACTTTATTTCTTCTTCGATTTAATGTTCGATTTTGTTTCAAAAATACATGGACGATAAATTTTTCCGCCATTTTAATTGCAGTGAGTTTGTCAATAATGATCATAAGAGGTCGTTTAAGATGTAGCACGGGTTGTTTAATGATACATGTATGTATTTAACAAATCGAACAACGGTACATTATGGAACAACGTTAAACCGTTCAAAGAATTTTGTAGTTCGAAGGTTTTGCTATAATCGTTTCGTATCATTATATTGATTTAGTAAAGTTGCTATAATTTCATTAGACTACCGTTCAAGTGATTTTGTAGTTCGAAGGTTTGGCTACAATCGATTCGTATAATCAATGTATTGATTTAGTAGAGTTACAATAATTGCATTAAACACACTAATGAGTGAGCGACTGCAATACATCACGCCATTTAAATTTACCATATTGAAATCTTTTTGCCGACTGAAATGAAGCGTAGTCGTGCATTTTGGGAAAATGTGAAGTTCATTATAAATCTTTGTCACTATTGTGAAGTAAAATCTTTCTATGATTGGAGAATTCATTCGCATAGTAAATATGTGGAATGTGTGAAGTTTATTGTAAATCTTCAGCCGAATTTTATGGATGTAGATTTTTTATCAGACGGAGTTGGAATGCTAATGTGTTTAAGTTGACAATAAATCATTTTCGTATTTATCATTATATCGATTTACTAAAGTTACTATAATTGTATTAAACTCATTGATGACTTTCCTAATTAGGGTCGGGTTGGATCATTGTAGGGGTCTCGTCTTATACATGCGGCTGAATCAAAAGTATTTGTTATTCAATGTGTTCCGTAATGTATTCTTGTTCTTCGAAGGGTTTAGTGTTGTTTAATGTATTTGTTCTTCGATTTATTATTTGATTTGTTAAAAAAATACATGGAGGATAAAAGTTCGCGCAATCACACTTCCAATGATACGTAAGAGGTCGTTTGATACATGGTACGAGTTGTTCAACGATGCACGTATTATTTAGCGTTGTACACTGTATTTGTTCTTCGATTTATTGTTCGATTTGTTTAAAACATACATGGACGATAAATTTTTCATCCATTTTAATTGCAATGAGTTTGTCAATAATGATACATAAGAGGTCATTTAAGATGTAGCACGGGCTGTTTAATGATACATGTATGTATTTAGCAAATCGAACAACGATACATTATGGAACAACGTTAAATCGTTCAAAGAATTTTGTAATTCAACGGTTTTCCTATTATCGTTTCGTATTATCTTTATATTGATTTAGTAAAGTTGCTATAATTGCATTAGACGACCGTTCAAAGGATTTTGTAGTTCAAAGGTTTGGCTACAATCGACTCGTATATCATTTTATTGATTTAGTAGAGTTACTATAATTGCATTAAACGCATTAATGGGAGAGCGACAGCAATACATCACGCCATGTAAATTTTCCCCATTTAAATCTTTTTGCACGACTGAAATGAAGCGCAGTCGTGCATTTTGGGAAAATGTGAAGTTCATTATAAATCTTTGTCACTATTGTGAAATAAAATCTTTCTATGATTGGAGAATTCATTTGCGTAGTAAATATGTGGAAAATGTGAAGTTTATTGTAAACATTTGGCCGAATTTTATGGATGTAGATTTTTTATCAGACAGAGTTGGAATGTTAATGTGTTTATGTTGACAATAAATCGTTTCGTATTTATCATTATATAGATATACTAAAGTTACTATAATTGTATTAAACGCATTGATGACATTCCTAATTAGGGTCGGATTGGATCATTGTAGGGGTTTCGTCTTATACATGCGGCTGAATAGAATGTATTTGTTATTCAATTTGTTCCGTAATGTATTGTTGTTGTTCGAAGGGTTTAATGTTGTTTAATGTATTTGTTCTTCGATTTATTATTTGATTTTTTTAAAAAATACATGGAGGATAAATTTCGCGCACTCACACTTGCAATGATACGTAAGAGTACGTTTGATACATGGTACGGGTTGTTCAATGATGCAAGTATTTTTTAGTGTTGTCTACTGTGTTTTTTCTTCGATTTATTGTTCGATTTGTTTAAAAGAATACATGGACAACCATTTTAATTGCAGTGAGTTTGTCAATAATGATACATAAGAGGTCGTTTAAGATGTAGCACAGGTTGTTTAAATGTATGTATTTAACAAATCGAACAACGATACATTATGGAACAACGTTAAACCGTTCAAAGAATCTTGTAGTTCGAAGGTTTTGCTATAATCGTTTCGTATTATCATTATATTGATTTAGTAAAGTTGTTATAATTGCATTAGACAACCGTTCAAAGGATTTTGTAGTTCAAAGGTTTGGCGAGAATCGATTCGTATTATCAATGTACTGATTTAGTAGAGTTACTGTAATTGCATTAAACGCATTAAGTGAGCGACTGCAATACATCACGCCATGTAAATTTACCATATTGAAATCTTTTTGCAGGACTGAAATGAAGCGCAGTCGTGCATTTTGGGAAAATGTGAAGTTCATTATAAATCTTCGTCACTACTGTGAATAAAATCTTTCTATGATTGGAGAATTCATGCGCGTAGTAAATCTGTGGAAAATGTGAAGTTTATTGTAAACCTTTGGCCAAAAATACATGGACGATAAATTTTTTAGCCATTTTAATTGCACTGAGTTTGTCGATAATGATACATAAGAGGTCGTTTAAGATGTAGCACGGGTTGTTTAATGATACATGTATGTATTTAACAAACCGAACAACGATACATTATGGAACAACGTTAAACCGTTCAACGAATCTTGTAGTTCGAAGGTTTTGCTATAACCGTTTCGTATTATTATTATATTGATTTAGTAAAGTTGCTATAATTGCATTAGACGATTGCTAGGTCCTCGTTTGTCAACACAATCAATCATAGGCATGATTCTAAAGAAATCGATTAGAATTATCGAAATATGAATTTCGATCGACAACCTTCACCTGAAGAACATGAGAGAGAATTCCTTTAGTGTGAGAATGTTTTGCTGTTTCTCTATCTAGAATTGAATTCGACAGCCTTTCGGATTGATTCTCTAATTTTCTGTATTAAGCTCAATGTGTGTACAACTATTTATACCAAACAAACTTGGTATAAATATCAAACTAGTCCTAATCTAAGGACGATTATACATAACGCCCCTAATTAGAAGGACAACTAACGAAATCAAGTACAATTAAAATTGATACTCTACAATCTCCCCATTTGTGCTTGATTGCCCTTCCGCTCCATTTGTCCTCGTCGGGCGTAGTACGACCTGCGGAAGCCCATCACATGCTCATAATTTCGGACCGTTTCCCTCAGCTTCAGGCGCTCCTCGATGTCATCTAGCAATTCCATCAGGAGCGGCTGTTCTCTCAAGAACCGATGTATTCTCAGCATCGTCTCTCGGTTGATTTCTTCCAACCTTTGCTCTATATTCCTCCTGATGATCTTGAGTGTTCCGTCACAAAACTTATGAATCTCAGTCTTCAGCATCAACCTAGTCTTCTTGGTGATTTGATTGTGGTAGGTGATGCCTAGGACTGAGCTGATGTGCACATGAATGCTTGGAAGCCCTTCGATCTCAGGTCCTTTGTTGAGCGGTGCGGTCATGTTGACCTTCTTCATGTTGCTCTCCAGAGCCATCTGAAGGTCATGCGCAGCGAAGTACTTGACTTGGCGCATCATGAACCGATAGAGCCCCTCGAGACCTTCTTTCTTGACGAAGCCTTGAGGACCTTTGTACTTCTCCACTTACAGCTGATAGAGGTTGTATACCTCGTCGGCAGGGAGGTACGGTAGATTGCTCTCGCTTAATTCCTCTCAGGTTCTGTCCACTCGCTCGATAACGTAGGTAGGTTTGGAAGACCTCCTTTGGCACAATAGAGAAACTGGAAGATAGAAGATAGACTCTGATAATGATTCCTTGCTTGCGCTTTAGTCATCTTCATCCTCACATCAGGTCCAGGTTGAGTCAGCATCCAGACGTAGCTCATCCTCTTCTGCTGATCCTAGTGAGAGATCCCTCTTAACTCAAACTCGTTCGGCTTCTTGACCCTGTCTGGTGACCTCCAGATGTGTTCACGAATTTATTCAAGGAAGGGAATTTCGATT